>JANBQV010000040.1:0-120475 GCA_027577495.1 Coemansia sp. RSA 720
AAACTACAGACTACAGATCTTGATGGTTAATCCTGTCAAGTGAGGATCACAACTCACATGACAACCATAATATAACAAATCCTTTTGGTAAAAGATAAGAAGATTTGTGAGTTATATGATGATAGACACGTTGCTATTGTCGAATTCCACAGCTAACAGAACAGTGTATTGCCGATATGTAGTACCCAGTCGACTGAAAGACAACAAACTGCAGCATGACTACCAGTACCCCGCCAACCGAGGATAGGGAGCACCTGACCAGGCTGAACAGCACAATTAAAAAGCTGGCACTAGCCCAGGCTGAGCATAATGAATGGAAGAGCACACTCCCAGTTATCCAAGAGAGAGTCAGAGACCAGATGGACACAGGAAAAGCAGAGATGGAAGCGACCTTTGCTACAGCACGAGAGAAGTACACAGAGCTCACTGTAGGAGCCCTGGCCTTTATCTGTGAGACAGAACAGGCAGGCATGGACCTGGAAGTGAAAAGTGAGCGCCTTGAAGCAGAAGTGCAAGCATGCATGGCTGAGGCATGCCCAGAGTACCAGGCAACAAGGAACAACACAGCCCCAGCACCAAAGGGAAAGGCGAAACCCACAATGGCGAACATAGTGGGTAGGCGCAACAACACTGAGGAGTTGGAGAAGGACCTGCAGCAGACAGAGAAGGAGTGGAAAGAGTACAAGAAGGCAGCAATGCCACTGTCCAAGCCAGCTGTTACCTGGGACACTGTGACCAGCAAAGCACCTGCCAAGCTGACAGCTGAGCAGATGGAGGAAGCAGCAGTATTTCACCAGGACAGCAACTGGGCCAACCACAATGGCCTGGCCATCATCGCAGTAGCTATACCTGGCAACAGGGAGCTGGGGAGAGGAGTAAGCGGTGCCAGAGAGGGCATGGCAAAGCATCTCCCATACAAGATCAGAATGTACAACATCTCCAAGTTGACAGACCAGTGTGTGGAAGTTCTGATCCCAGAGCAGCATGCAACAGAGGCTCGCTATCACCTACATAAGGCAAAGTATGCAATCTTCAAAATGCCCCAGCCATGCTACAAGGCCCAAGCCAGCCAGCACCAGTTTGAGCTGCAGCCACAGCTGACGCTAAACAGATGGAAGTATGAGGCAGAGCAGGCCAAAACGAGTGAGGCCAAGAACTACTACCAGTCCTTGATTGAGGACTACAGCAACCTGCTAGAGCAACAGAAAAACAGTGAGGAAGGGCCACTAATGGACCCCATACCAGAAATAGCAGCACACTAGGACACTGGAAGCCAGCACAGATGCCCAGCCAGCCAGATGGACACTGAGACAGACAGCGCATAGGCTACACCAGCAAAGCGTCATTGGGAAGCAGTGAACACCCTGGCAGACTGCAGTGTAGTATAATAAAATATATTGTGACTTCAGAATAAGTTAGTTTTTCTCTCAAAATACTACTGGACGACATATCCTTATATGTGGTGTCAGTCGTGTACTGACACAGGGAAAACCTAATCCAATATATGATGTCATATATGTATAATACATGTGACATGATACATATCTCACATGATTATATAACAGCAGTGAGGACTGCCCACCATCTGAGTCATCTGAGACAGAGAGCATGGCCAGCAACATGGCTGAGACAGTATCCAATGCCTTGGACATGGATCAGGACAGCAGCTATAACACAGGGGATGTTGACCAGAATGGGTCGACATATGCCTAATGTTAGATACAACCTCTGATAACACCCTTGCTGGCATGTTGTCAGGACTGCCCGAAGGAGACACTATACTAATCCCCAGCCAGGAATGGATTGACCTTGCTGCCATGGAACCAACATGGCTGCCACCATCCAAACTGAGCTGGGTAATCGGTAATGTAAACTGCAACTCACTGAAAATGACAGCATGTAATGAACTATTAACTATGATGACTGTGTTGAGCGCTGATATCTTAGTATGCACAGAAACCCATTGGTCGCAGACGACACACAAGGCATGGACATATCCGATCCGCCCATACAGCCTACGACAAACAGCAGCCACAGCTAGCCCCAACTGGCGTGGGGTGGCTATTTTTATATCTGAAGAGATGACACGGCACATACACAGCACAATGACAGCAACATATGAGGATGGTCGTGAGATGGGCACTGCACTGAAAGTGGAGCTGGGATTCCGCAGGCGGCGGGTACACCTGATTGGTGCCTATGTTCCCACTGCCAGCACAACCAACATGGCAGACTGCGCTCGCACACAACAGATTGTACATGGATGGCTCACAGCAGCACTGGACGCAGGCGACGAGTTCATCTTGGTAGGCGACCTCAATGAGCACCTGTTTGCAGAGAATCGGGCAAACCCAACTCAGCTGGGCAGATACCTGCGCACATCACCTGAAGTCAAAGAAGTCTGGCAGGCTTGCCCACGTACAGCATCGCTGCCAGGCCACACATTCCCACGCAACACCAGATGTCATCTGCACAAACTTGACTTTACATATGTGTCAGCATCCCTGGCCCATGGAGTCCGCCAAGCAGCGCTGATGCGCGGCCAGTCTGCCATCGATGAAGACCACTATGCTCTCTTTGCTGAAGTGTCAGTCCCATGGGCAATGCCTGGCCCAGCGACAACCAAAGGCAACCCCCGACCACACCTGAGACTCCGGCAACAAGGTAGTGACTTGCAAGACCGATTTAGAGTGGAAGTGGATGCTCGACTAACCAGAGACACAGGCGACACATTTGAGGAGACACTATACCAGGCAGGGAGAGCAATATTTGGCACAGCTCGACAACCGACAGGCCCAATTGCCCAGTCCAAGGTACAGCGTGCATCTTGGACAGGGAAAAAGATCAGACAAATGGCCGAGTCTGGGAATAACAGGCGCGAGGAAGTATGGCAGCTGATCACAGCCTGCGAAGAGCTGCTACCAGATGGGATTCCACCTACGCGCATGGCAGAGATTGAGAGACTACTTGCAGAGCCATGTCCACGGAGACGGTGGATAGCAGTGTTGCGCCCACATGCCAACTATCTACGTTCACGGTTACAACAGGTCACAGCAAGAGAAGCGCAGATGACAAAAATTCGGCGCATCCGCTGGTTCACACACAGACGAAATGAGCGATTTGGCAGCAACTTTGGCCAAATACTCAAGATGCTCAACAAGCCGCGTGAGTCAAGTGCAATTGACCGAGTGGTTATGGCAGATGGAACGCTAGAAACTGACCCGCACATGGTTGAGAAGAGGACGAGCGAGCACTTCTTTACACACTTTGATGTCAACCAGATGGCCTCGATGATGGTCCAGGAGGAGTGGGCTGAATACTACCCACAGATTGAATCGATCCTATTCCAAGCAGCTGGCAGTCCGATTACTCAGAAAGAACTAGACTGGTACATATCCCGTGCTCCAAGACGCAAAGCCCCAGGCAAAAGTGGAGTCCCATTTGAGCTCTTACAAATGCTGAGCGACAGCGCACGCGAACGCCTACGAGCAGAGCTGAACAAAGCACTAGAGACAGGCAAGGTGCCAGCCACATGGAAAACAGCAGTAATATGCCCAATCCCAAAGAAACCAGGTGTGTCTGGCCAACTTGCTCAGTACTGACCAATTGCTCTCTTGGAGACAACATGCAAACTGCTCACATGGATTCTCACAGACTGCCTCAGCCATATCATTGAAGACAACAGGCTCCTAAAAGGGCTGAATATTGGGTTCTGACCAGACCACAGAGCAACAGATCTTGCAACAGCAGTACAACAGATTGCTGAATGTGCTCAGATGGCTGGATCACAGCTTGACATTCTGATGCTGGATGTGGCTAAAGCATATGACAGCATTACAATGCCAGTACTAAGCTGATCCCTGACCCATGTTGGCATTACTGGAAAGCTCAAATTGCTCATTATTGACCTGCATCAAAACTGCCAAGTTGAGGTACGTACTGCATACAATGACCCAATTCCATTCCAGCAGGATTGCAGTCTCACCCAAGGAGATTCGCTGTCGCCGCTGTTGTGGCTACTGGTATATGACCTGCTGCTTGCCAAGATCAACTGAGACTTTGTTGCATACATGCCAGCACACCCAGCACCACCAATTCACATGGCAGCAGCGGCTATGGCAGATGACCTGACTCTGATCGCATCCTCACATGCAGAACTACAAGCTATAGCAGACACAGCCAGCCAGTGGTTTAAGATGGTCGGAATCCATGTGAACATGGCTAAAACGGTACTAGTACACATCCCCAGCAAAGAGAAGCAACCAGTGCCAAATCTCGAATGGCACACATCAGGCGCAAGCAGCTGGATCACAGCCATAGCCAATCCACATGCTCCAGTGCGACTCCTTGGCCAGTACTTCAACACCAGCAGCCAACATCGGCCCCTTGTTATGGCAGCAAAAGAGAAGATATGTGCAATTACCAAGCACATAGGCAAGAAAATTCTCACAGATCGGATCAGACAGATGTTTACACGTATGGTGCTGCTACCAGTCGCAGCATACCATCTACAGGGCATCCCAGCAACCAACACTGAGATCCAATCAGTTGCCTCCCCGATTACAACGTTTCTGAAGCACACATTTGGCCTGCCAATCTTGTTTCCAACAGCATACCTACATTGCTGCAAAGGTGGGAAAGTACCAAGGCTACAAGCAATAATGGAGACACGACACATTGAGCTGACAGTCTGACTACTCAATGGCAAAGGATCACTGGAGTTTGCCAAAGTCAGCCAGGAGCTGCAATTGCTTGCACGCAGAGTGACCCAGTTCCCTGGTATGCTGATGAAACACCCCAAGCAGGTACCAGATGGCTGGGCAGTGAGGATGGGGTTTAAGAACAACCTCTGGCCAGTATATATGGCGCAGATTCTGGACAAACGCGGCCTGAATATCTGAGATCTGCCAGAAGTAAATGTTGTCAACAATGCAATTCTCGACTTTATTAACATTTGTTATATTATGGTTGTCACGTGAGTCGTAATCCTCACTTGACAGGATTAACCATCAAGATCTGTAGTCCATAGTTTTATCTATATATGGAACAATGATCCGAGTCTGACCATTGTATCCTTCTGGTTCTTTCTATATATATTTATTATAGCACTCATCGGACAGATAGACCCTTTAGTATAGGATCAGATTCTAACAACATTAAGCTTGGGAAACAAATGCTTGCAGAGATGGGCGAACTGGTACAAGAAGAACAACAGGCAGACACTGTACAACACACATTCCGGCTGAACCCAACTAACAGCAAGGTAGAAGTGATGCCTGGCTGAACCCAGCATTGGCGCGGAAAATTGAAAGTGTATTTGTGCATATCACAGGACAACAACCACCAACCACTGGGCGCAGAAACCATTACATCACCAGTTGACATTGTATGTATTTGGCAACTGCTGCATCTGCTGACACTGACGCCAACTAGGAGACCATTCCTCCCAGACATGATCAGGAACTGGTACCTATCTGCATGCCTGGCTGCAGCCCTACAAGTGGAACACCATATAGCAGTGCACACAGATGGATCGCTGGTCACCACATCCACATCCCAGCTGTCCATGGGCTTCAGCAGGATATTTCAGTGCATGACTATCCCATTTGTGTCTGAATTCCACACATTTAGTGGCACGACATTTGATGGCCCAGCCTCATCGACAATGGCAGAGTTCCTTGTGCTGGTAGTGGTCACTGTCCTAGTACCAGACAGGAAATGCATAGCAGTATTCTGCGATTCATTGGCCACGATCGGGCTGATGAACCAGGTCCTCAGTAATCACCTGAACCATAAATGGGAAAGATCAAACCTTGCATATATAGCAAGCTGGGCAGTATCCTGGCTGAAAAACAAGCATTTGAATCTCAATCTACAATGGGTGAAGGGCCACATGGGCAACATTGGTAATGAGGAAGCAGACAGACTTGCAGGTGCAGCCCATCAGTCACAGAATCTGTGGTGGAGCCTCCACCTGGCACCACTGCCTGGATTGCTACATTGGGTCTGTGTGGACTGCCAGCTGTCACAAAAACGCACAGGCAGACTGATCAGGGAACAAGAGGAATCATGGATGGCTGAACAGCTACAAGCACAAATAAAGTCGGCACATCTAGGCACTGACATGAGCAATGAAAGTGTACAGCTAACACTAGAAGCAATTAACTGGTTTGACAATGGCAAAGGCCATTACCAGCGGAAGAACACATATAACCACAATGTCATATGACAGCAATGTACGCTCAATGACACTTGGGATACTGGTGAAGATGCTTCCAACGATGGCCCAGAACTGCGTGTGGTGGCTGCTCGCATACCTGGAGCCCAACATGGACTTGTGCACTGCGTGCCTCAGATGCAGATACTGCGTAGTGGAACACCAATCCCACTTTATGGAATGTTCGTCACTCACAGCAGCTGGTCGCGTCCCAGACTGCCAGTCACACCAGAACTACCTTGCCCAGTGCATGATCCGCAGAAACGTTGAATTCCTCAGGATAACTACATCGCTGATGCTGGATGCGCGCCATGCAGTAGACCTGGATAAACAGCAGACCAAAACAACAGCAGACATGTCTACAGCAAACAGAAACACACTAATGAGCACCAACAAGCTCAAGAGCAGCTGCCAACGTGCCTGAGTCCTGTGCAAATGGATCTTGCAAGAACAGATGCACCAGTATGCAACGCGATGGAGAGAACACAATGAATACCAGATCCAGCGCAAGTCAGAATCGACAATCAAACCAAAAGTGCGACGATGACAAATGCAATTGCCTCAAGGAATGAGAGAGCATTGCAGCAGGGTTCCTGAACTTGCTAGAACGATGCACAACCAAATTGCATTTCGAAAATACAACCACAGCCACACTAGGGCGTCAATGAGTGGACCATTGGGTTCAGCTCTGCGAATTGCCTAAATAGTAGTCATGATTTAGAGAGGGGTCGGGAGAGGAGTGTATGTACAGAAGTGTAATGTATGCCTTGTCTATAGATATCCAATGCGCTCAAAGAGCGCCAATAGTATCTTCTGAGCTCCACCTGTTGTCCCCTAATTGGGGCTTTGGTATTGTTTCTTTTTGATCTCAATATACAACATTTTCATTCATTCATTCATGATAGACATGTTGCTCAGTGTTAGGTGAGGATGTGCTGATAACTTAATATACTATCTCTAGTACTTAATGAATTGGACAGTGGTGACACTTGACTGAAGAAGTATAAAAACTTGTATTCAAAGAACTAGAAAGAGTCAATGGCTGAACTCAGACCATTGCTCATCAAAATAGAAAGCTGGACTATTGATCAATGGTGGTCAGATCTGATCATGCAAGGGACAGACTCGCATGAGAATTTAACAGAATCTGTGATACATGTTCACCATCAAGATTGGATTAGCATTATTCTTTCTCTTATCAGGAGAATTGTTGGACTTTAACAATTGACTCCTAGTTTTTTCAATACAATATTATTTACCCTATAGGCTATATTCCAGTAGAGCAGCCCATTACCATGCTAGCATAACAACAATGTAAGCTAAAGTAGGGGTTTTTTGCAATATATTCTTTTTTAATATATATTTCTATGATATATCCTGGAACAGTGTATTCCTCTGTGATGTATGCAATATAGAAATGTATTCTTTCAAGAATTATGCTCTAGCAGTCAATAATTTTTCAATGAATGCTGGACCAATGTATTCCTTCACAATATATCTGATTGCTATGTTGCTAATGTATGGTAGAGAAATGAATTCATCCACAACATATCCTAGAACTGTGTAGTCTTTTACAATAAATGCTGTTGCAGTGTTTAATTGAGAAATGTATTCATTAGTAGTGTATTCATTAGCAGTGTATTCTTTAACAATCTATGCTTTTGCTATGTATTATTTTACAGTGAATTATTTTCCTATGTACTCATTTGCAGTGTGTTTTTTAACAATGTTTTCTTTTGTAGTGCATTATCTTGCAGTATATGATATGGCAGAATTATTGTTGTTGAAGTATATATCTGGAGCCATGCTGAAGTCACTACTTGTTAACTCCAAGTCCACAGATAAACCATCAAGATAAATATGCACTAGTTTTATAACTCCCTGGACAGTGCTTCACATCAGTCCTTTGTTGGTTCTAGATTTATAGTTTGAATTCAATACTCTATCTAAACCATTCAATATATTGTTGCAACAATATACATAAAGCCCAAGGAAATATGTAGAAAAGAACATTTTACTAAAACACCCCTTTTGTTATATAATAAAATATTTGTTACTTCAAAATAAGTTAGTTCTCCTATGAAAATACTACTGGACAACATGTCTTTATATGTGTTGCTAGAACACGGCTGATACTCAGAGAACCTAATCCAGTATTCGATATAATAGATGTATGATACATGTGACATGTGGCTTAATTTACACAATCATATAACACCTTTATTTTCATTATGAAAATGCCTAGTCACATATTACCAAATATGTCCAAGAATACCTTACTAGTGTAAGGTAAGTCCTATGAAGCCAAGGCTATAAAGTCCTAATTTTGTGCTCTGAGATACTTTGTTTTCATTGATGAATACATAGAAGCAGTGGTTAATTACGAATATATAAGTAGTAACTACAGTTATAGGGAAAGTAAGCTAGAATTAATGCTACCAGTGCTACTTTCAAGGCATTTTTAACAAGTGTTAAGAGAGTGAAGGCTGGAGTAGACACTGGTGGTATTTATTTGTGGTAAACTAACAAAATTGAGGAACAACGAGTTCAAATTGTATATTGAAAATTTCACCAAAGAGAAAAGAGAAACATTCATAAGCTGCGCAGTTCCTTATATGCGGCTTATGATCATCATTTGATAAATGCTAATATGACTTGTGTTAGTCATATGAGCCGATGGTTCGGCAATAATGGAGTTAGTTTGATGTAGCTGCCATGTGGGGCACCACAAAAATAAAAGATTTTCTCAGCAGCATTCATTTTTTGTAAACATGAATATACTAATATAAATAACCAAAAAACATAGTTGAACAGTTGGCTTATTCTAACAAGATGCCCAGTACTCAGATAGTTTGTATAGTTAACTAAGAGCGGATAATTACGACTATGTTTTTTTTTTTGGAAAACAGCTCTTAGCATATCGCTTGGTTAAGAAAGACTATATTCTCGGCCTTAAGCTGCCTGGGATCTACCGCTGATCACCTTTTAATCAGGTGCCGATATTGAATGCTAAATTTTGCACTTGAAGTGTGACGAGAGATTCACTTTTTTATTTTTTATCAGACTGAATTTGAAAATGAAGTGTATACGAGTTAGCGATCCCGAGAAATTCGACGAGCAGGTTGCACAGGCACTGCAAAAGTCTAACGAGGTGTTTGTGCTATTCTTTGGCCGTGAAACCAGCCGCGGTGAGTCGTGGTGTTCAGACTGCGTGGTGGCCGACCCCGAAGTGCGTGCGGGGCTGGCCAAAGTTGCAGGCTCCATTTTGCTCGAAGTTCCTATCGACCGCCAGTCTGACACAGACAGTCTGACGCATATCTTCCGTAAGCGCAGCGACACTCGCGTTGAGCGCATTCCAACGTTACTGCGGTGGACAGAATGCGGGCCTTCGCAAGACCGTCTTGTTGAAGAGCAATGTCGCGAGCAAAACATAACCAGCTTTGTAGCTGAAACCGGCAAGCAGCGCGATCAACAGTCTTGTGCTTAGCTGATGTCTCAATAAAGCAAAATATGTGCTTGAAAGCGTGCTTGGCGTGCGACACAGTGGGAACGCTGAGGACGGGCTGTGTCGGCAGCGCAGTATAACAGAGCAAGCGTTTTGCCTGGATTGGTAGGCGTCTTGCTACTACTATTGTTTCACTCAGGACAGGGCCTAGCATCGCCGCCCCCGCGTTGTGCGCTGCCTCTGGCGTGTGCGGGGATCAACTATCGAGAGACCGCTCTTGCGAGTGAGTAACACACTGTGCAGGATCCTCCCACTGCGGTTTTATTATCTCGTCTCTATATTTCAGCACTTGTGCAGGCGGCCTGTGCAGTAACCACTGCGACCTTTGACTCTCAGGGTACCACCTAATGGCGACATTGGCGTCTTTTGTGCGCTGCACTCGCTGTGGCCGATCTCAAAATTGGATAAATACGCAACAGCGTGGCAGCCTGGTCTGACAACAACTTACCAATCTACACTCATTAGCTCTTATCGCATCTGCGCATTTGATAGAGATATACGGCACTCCGATTTCTGTGATTTATACGCCCAAGTGATTCCTAGCCAGATCTAACAAACAATGAAGGTTTCCTTTGGTCTCCTGCTTGCCTCTGCCGCCGCAGCTGCGGCCGCCCCCGCCGATGCGGATCTTGAGCTGGGCTACCAGCTTAACAGCGCGTACGGCGCGCCTGCTTCCAGCGGCTACGATGCCGGCTGCGACTCGGCATCCTCAGGCTATGCTGCGCCGACTTCTTCCGGTTACGCTGCGCCGACTGCTTCTGGATACGCTGCGCCGACTGCTTCCGCATACGCTGCACCGACTGCTTCCGCATACGCAGCTCCGGCTGCCGCTGCGCCTGCGGCTGCTGCACCCGCAGCACCTGCTGGCTACGATGCTGGCTCTGGCCCGGCAGCTGGTGGCTACTCTGCTCCGGCTCCTGGTTACGCTGCACCATCGTCTGCTGGTTACGCCGCGCCATCACCTGCGGGTTACGATGCTGGCTCTGGCCCGGCTGCTGCTGGCTACTCCGCTTCCGCTCCTGCTGGCTACTCCGCTTCCGCTCCTGGCTATGGGGCATCTGCACCTGCTGGTTACGACAGCGGATCCAACGGCTACGGCTCGGCTGCGCCTAGCGCTGGCAAGGGCTACGATGCAGTTGCTCCCAGCAACGGCGGCTACGACTCGGCTGCCCCTGCTGCGTACGGCAGCGCCAGCAGCGGCTACCAAGATGTGGCACCCACAGCCACGTCGGTGCTTCCAGGCTCAACAATCACTGTGTGCCTTCCGGGTCCCACGTTCACCAGCACAGTCTTTGGTTCCACTGGCTGTGTGACCATCTCGAGCCCTGGTAACACCATCACGGGGACTGTCCGCGACCCTGACGTGACCGAGACTGTCCACTGCGCCGGCAGCACCATCACTACCACGGTCCAAGATCCCAATGTGACCGAGACTGTGCACTGCGCTGGTAACGTCAACACGCAGACGGTCTTTGATCCGCCAGTGATTGTCACCAAGACCTGCCACAAGCCGCCCATGACAGTGTCGTGCATCCACCCCGGAGAGATCAAGACTGTTACCATTGTCAACCCATGCTCGACCATTACATCGGTCTGCAACCAAAGCCCTCCCCAGACCGGCTGCTGTGAAGAGCCCACGCAGTCTTGCGGCGATGGCGAGAGCGAGCCAACAATTACGCTGACGGTCAACCCATGTGAGGAAGGCAAGAAGAAGAAGCACCGCAAGAGCCGTAAGAACCGCAAGAACAAGGACAAGGATGAGTGCCCAGAAGAGCAGACCTCTGAGTGCCCCGAGGAGCCGCCCAAGGAGTGTGAGCCCGCCTGCGAGGACGAGAGCAAGCCTAAGAAGAAGCACCGCAAGGGTCGCAAGAACCGCAAGAACAAGAACAAGGATGAGTGCAGCGGAAACGATGTTGTGTACACTACACACGTCTACACTGAGGCCTCGTCAATTGTTAACACCCCCGGCGGCTGCGTCTGCGCGACGAGCTCGAGCTGTTAGGTCGCTTCCAAGTGCGCAATAGCATAACGAAGCTGTCCTGCTACCGCTGCGGACGCAAATGCCATCCTGCCCGTCACTGCGCAGAATGTCGCCTGGATGGTATTTGTTTGCTTCAGTCGATTGTTGGCGCTTCTTGCTTTTCAAACGTTTCTTTTCTAAAATTGCTATGGATTTTGTGCTGCACTAGCAGTAATAGCTCTAAAATATATACTAATTAACCACCATCCACATTTTACTTGCTTGTTGTGTCAAACATATTATCAGTTGTGTTGCACAAGCTGCAATAGTTCTAATATATTAATTAACTGCCGGCACTTTACTTGCTGTCTCAAATATGTATTGGTATCAGATGTATGATCTAACCACTGGAATAGTCGTCTTCGTCTTCCTGGTCATCATAAAATGCCTGTGCTTTCTTTGCCTCTATGGCCAGACCAGCTTGGAGCAGCACCCGCTGGATTTCCTCCTCCTCATCTTCGGCTAAGTCTCTTGGGCGCTGCTTGGCCTTGTTGACAATTCCCGGATCTGCTCCAGCCTTTGTCAGCAGGCGTACAATGTCCAGCGTAGACTCTTCGTCTTCGCCGTGAATAAGCGCCAGGTGCAGTGGGGTGTTTTTACCTATGCGTTCCTGGATATTGGGGTTGATCTCTTTGCGCTTGCTCAGCACCTGAACGCACTCGACTGATCCCGCCTGTGCACTACGTTCCAGAGACATGCAGTAGTTAGATACACACACAAGTGTGGGTTAATAAATGATTGCAAAGGCGACTCCAAAGCCGGGCGCGCAGACTGCCGCGCCGAGGTGGCTACTTACGCATAGTGTAGAGCAGTAAATCCCAGGCCGTTTGTGTGGTTGACGTTCACGGTCTCAGTGCCACCTAGAAGGCTCTTGAGCATATCAGACTGACCTGACATGCAGGCTGACAGCAGCTGCTCCTCTACAAGCTTAGTCAATACCCCAGTGGCCGCAAGCACAAACGTGAGCAATTAGATGCAGTAGAAATGGACCCCACAAAAGGTTTGTGTATTTTGCGGACATGTTTGGCTCTGCTTACCTCGGCTAGCACCGTCGTCGTTCATTGTCATTTGCAGGGAATGCAGAAACTCGGAAGAGTGTGTGCGGATGCGAGAATTCCAAAGATGCGAATTAGAGCGGAAATAGAAAAGCAAGCAAAAAAGTACAAAAGCAAAGCGCCGCAGCGCCTGGGCGAGTCAAAAAGACTCACTGCATAAATGCGTGGATCATGCGGCTCTTTATGGCAGGCAAGCGGTCCAGCCCATTCATAGCCAGCGAGCGCAGCGTTGCTACAGTGCCTGAGTGGGCGCCAAACACATGCCAGACCTTGTCGACGATCCCCTGCATCGCCAGGTTACGCACGTAACGCTGACTGTTGTACCGATCTAGCACAGCCGCAGAGCCCAAATCCTCGCCAGAGGCTGCAGCCTGCTCCAGCACCTGTGCCAAACACTGCACATCTGCCAGCCCCATGTTTAGGCCCTGTCCAGCCAGTGGGTGCATTACGTGGCCGGCATCACCGATTAGCGCGACGCGGTTAGCCACCAGAGTGTCAACCATACGCATGCGCAGAGGGAACGATGTGCGCGACCGCGGCGACAATGCTGCTACGCGCGGCGGCAACTTGATGTTCGTATCAGGGTTGTTTCGAGCAAACACGTCAAGACGCCAGGCAATTTCAGCTCCAATTGTGTCTGGATCAACGCCCGAGCGCAGCAAAGAGTAAATGTACTCCATCTCGGCTGGCGTCAGGCGGAACGCGGCATTGATCAGATCAGCAAAAATGCCTTCAGGAGCAGTCTTTAAGAGCTGGACAAGTTCCGAGTCTAACGACCAGACCAAATTGGCAAAGCCGCCCGGAAACGGCAGCAGCGCAACCGGTCCTGATGGCAGAAAGCGCTGAAAAGCGGTGCTATTGAGCTGATCCAGGCAAAGTGTGGCCACAAGTCCATACTGAGCATATTCGGCGCCATATGTGCCAATGCCAGCGTATTTGCGTACGCGACTGCTTGCACCGTCAGCACCAACAATAAGCCGTGCTTGCAGCCGGCGGCTGTTTGACAGCGTCACTGCTGGCCACATTGATGGTGCTGCCTCGATTTCAGTGACACGTGCACGCTCTACCACATCAACACAGCTGCTACTATGGTCAAGTGCTTTCAAAAGACCAGACACAAGGTTCTTGGTCTCGACCATAAATGCCGTGTCGTTGCGGCCAGGCAGTGGCACTGCAGCCAGATCAACAGCTCCGCCGCCCAGCGCATCAGTTACAACTGCGCGGTTATACGCCTGAACACGATCCTCAAAGCACCACTGCCACAGTCCAAGCTTGTCTAGGTAGCGCTTATTGCTAGATGTTATCTGCAATGTGCGTGGCAAGTAAGCATCTGCTGGTGGCGTCCACTGTCGCATTTCGCCCAGCTTTCCTGGGTCGACAAGCGCAACGCGCATTCTGCTCAGTGCGTCCAGCGATCCGAGTGCTGCTGCCAGTGCACACCCTGCAGGACCACCGCCAATAATCACCACGTCGTACAGTTCACCCGAGTTTGCTGTTGTCTGGCTTGTCGCCAAGCCCCTGTACTGAGGTGCTAATGTCCTGCGCTGGACTGCTAACGGCCGATATCCTGCAAGCAGCCGCATGGCAAACCGTTGAGCTGTCATTGCAAGTGGTCAACTCTAAAATGCGAATCAAAAGTGAAATTCAAAACGTAAAGAAAAGATTGTTACTTTATCTGGGCCTCTTTTTGAAGCAGCCCCACTAGCGTCTGACAGCGCCGCTGAATTTCCTGTGTTGCGGCTCTTAATAAACCAGTCGAACCGAAAAAGCGGACTCAAGCGCACCTCCTGGCGGATCCGGTCATATACATTGTCACAGCCAATGCCAATGCGTGCCAACTGCACTAGCAGGAACCGATCTTCATCTTCAGTGTATACGCGGCCCTTGGCGGTCGACCCGCCTGTGCCATATGGAATGTAAAAGTGCCGCTGCGGGTCTTGCTTGCACTCGCCCAGTTTGGCATCAAGCAGTTGCTGGATCTCATTGCGCCGTGTACGCTTCTGCTCGCCTTTGGCAATTTGTGACTCCAGCCGATCAGCGTCTGTCAGCTCCTTGTAGCGCTTCAGGAACACCTTGGCATAGGCTTTGACCTCCTCAGGGGTCTTGCCTTCGACATCGCCCTTGACCAGATCCATGTTGCCGTAACCGTGGCTCTCGAGTACTCGCATGAGCCCGTAAAAGTCGCGCCGATTCGTTACCAAATCCTTGTGTTGACAGCTCCTCCTTTTCCTTTGTCTCCTCCTCGGTGAGCAGCTCAGCACTGTCGATCTTTGCTTGCTCTTCGCTTTGCGCTTCGCCAGCCGAGCTGTTGCCATCCTCGCTGGCGAGATCAGACACATATCGTATGTGGTAATGCAGCAGTTAAACTTATTACGCCACAGATGCTCGGCAAACGTCTCAGCACGGCGCTCCTTGTCGCCGTGGAGCAGAAACACATCCAAATCTGGCACCCAGCGGTTAAACTCTGCCTTCCAGTTTTGCAGCGTCGACTTTGGCACCACAATAAGATGAGGCCCGCGCTCGTTTCAGCAGTGCTGTAAGTATCCAATAAACGAAATAACCTGGAGCGTCTTGCCCAGTCCCATCTCGTCAGCCAGAATGCCGTTGATACCGTTCTCGTATAGCGAAATCACCCAATTCAGCCCACACATCTGATAGTCACGCATAGTGCCGCCAGTTACATATGACGGCG
The DNA here is from genome assembly GCA_027577495.1 of Coemansia sp. RSA 720. Lineage (NCBI taxonomy): Eukaryota > Fungi > Kickxellomycota > Kickxellomycetes > Kickxellales > Kickxellaceae > Coemansia > Coemansia sp. RSA 720. Next base: position 15,490 of record JANBQV010000040.1, read on the forward strand.
ACTCGGTAAATACAAGCTGTGCATCTACCATCTCAGGCGACTCCTCGCGCAGCAGCTCGTCATCTTCCTCATTTCGGTCTTGCGGTGCCGACGCGAGGCTCCTCCATCGCCCCCTTTGCTTTCAAGTTGCTGCCTAATCTAAGCCTTTAGATTCTCGTCCTTGATAGCGTCCTGAATAAAATGTGCAAACACATCTGTTTGCCCGAGAAGAAAGGCCAAACGCTTCGCCTGCATTAGGTCTAGCGGCTTGGCAGGCCCGGAAACCAGCGGTGTGCTATATCCACTCGGCGGTACCGGTTCAGATGCCTCGCTCTGTCCACCAGGGGATAATGTGGAGCTGTGCTGACGCCGCCGTGTCGGATACGCTTTCGGGCTCCATAGCCGAACACTCGTAAAAACAGTTTATAGTACCATGAACTGCGTGTTTTGCGTCAACGGGTGGCTACCAGCAGAAAATAGAGCTCGGAAAAGTAAGCAATAAGCAAACAGAGCAAGAGGGAAAGAAAAAAGAAGGGCAGAGAGCAAACGCGTTGTTGAGCGCGCTCTGGCGCTGATTCAGCAATCAACTGCGGAAAATCGACTATGTTAGTGCAAAAAATCAAATTAAAATAAGAAGCAAGCTACAGTGGGTGAAGATTGAGCACTTCGCTGCTAGAGTCGCCAAATGGCTGGCATGACGTGTCCGAGTCCCCAAAGCTGAGGGCCTCGTTAATAAGTGTGGTTGTCGCGTCTTTGAGCGCGCGCACAAACTGCTTTCGCGCAGCTGAGGTAGCGTGCTGCATGACCAGGGTCAGTTGTGGAGGCCGAGGAGGCGCTACGTCCGAACGGCTTGCCGCAAGCGTCTGTGTGCTGCTCGGAGCAATCGAGTGATAATCCAGGTGTTGCGCGCGGAACGACACAGCCAAGTCACCTGGAAGGATGGAGCCGCCGTGGCTGCCCAGTGTGCTATTACTGCCGTGCACTGTGGCTGCGGAAAACGACGCTCCGTGGTGACCTGACGCGGTCTTTGGGCGCTGCGTTGGCTGGATATGAGAATCGCGGTCCAGCATATGGTCTCCAGCCGGGCCTGGTGACGGGCTGTATAGGCGAGATTGCGAGCGCTCGACCTGCGCTGGTGGAGGTACAGGGCTGGGAAATGTGGAGTGGGAGAGCGCAGCAATATGATCCGGAATGCTTTCGCGCGATCCAGCATGCAAAAGACCCCGCCGCCCTTTGGTCTTCTTCTTTTTGTTAGCGCCATAGTCGGCCTGTGCAGTTTCAGAGTAGGCAGAATTTGTGACCGTTTGCTGGCCGCTGCTTCCCGATCGAGCCCACGCATCGGCTGCTTCGCCGGCATTGGTGCTGCCGTAGTGACTGCCGTGTGCCTGGTTTCGCTGCTCAGAAGCGCTGTTCATGTTGACTGATGGCTCAGAGCCAAGCGGCAACGATGGGCGACTGGCGCTAGGAATGTCGCTTGAAGCAGGATTGCGGTTTAGTGACAGAATAGTGATAAGCGTGTTTGTGCTCTCGTCGGCGTTCTGAACTTCAACATCGTCGAGCGAGGCATAGCCGTAGTAAGTCCAGTCGGCATCAGCACTACCGGCATCGTCAATAGCAACCTGTGCTGTGGCCTGCGCGACGACCAGCATGTCTGAGAACAGCAGCAGCCGCGTAGGCAGCCTTGAGATCAATTCGCGCACAAAGAACTCTGCCACAAACGAACGGGTCTCGACATGCGGGAATTGCGGACAGCCCTCAACGCTGCGGGTCATCTCGGCAACACGCTGTATCTCCTCTTGCTTTCGGCGACACTCATTGACAATGGTGGCAAAGTGCGTGACATTTTTGACGGCGCGGCACAGTTCAATGTGGTCGCTGTGCACGGCCGGAGTGTGCTTCAGAACGTTCTTCAGCAGCAGCGTGTAGCGTGTGATGCGCTGAATCGGCAGCATCAGCAAGTCTTTTAGCGACTGCCGGTTGGTGCGCTTCTGCAGCATGCATTCTTCATGGTAGCGCAGGTACGGTTTATAGTCCTGCAGTTGCTTCAGGCAGCCAACTGCGGCGCCGTAGTTGCGCACATATGCAATAAAGTCGTTCCAGTGTCGATCGTTGGCCCGGAACAGCGCGCCAATTCGCATGCCGTCGTCTTCGCGACCTTCCACAGGCCCTCGGCTGCGCTCGTAGCTACCAAGCGCATAGTCCATCTCTCGGTAAAAATGGCTGGCGTGAGCGTGGAGAGCAGCCACGCCAAAAAAGATGACTCGCGCTGCCTGGTACGGGATGATTGGCTTTGGCGAATTGGCCGAGGAAAACACCGGCTCCATCCACACTTTTTTGATGACAAACAAATTGTCGACAAAGTTCTTTTCAGTCATGACCAACTCACGCGCCGCATGCAGGCGCATGGCAGCAGGCGACTTTTTCGACGAGCGCGGCGAGGTCACGAGCCGGGGAACTGGGTCAGGTGCAGTCTCTTGATGGGCTGCAAGGGATGCATGTGGAGGTGCAGGGCCCTGGATGCTGGCAGCGTCATCAGTTTTAGTAGAGCCAGTATCCATGTCCGACTCCCAGGCGCCAGGCCCAGGCTGTTGTTGCAACTGCGGCTGCGGCAGTCCACTCCCAGGAAGCTCATCCGCACTCGATAGAGCCTTTATAAACACGCTCGATCGGCCCCAAACATATGTAGACGCACGGCGAATTCCGGCACCGGCCAGCTTGGACCGAGCCCGCAAAGAGCGATTGCCTGCTGCGCCTGGCGAAGTTGACGGCGATGTGCTTCTGCCTGCAGACCCTAATGCATCCAGTAGCTCGTGGCCACTAACCATCGTGCTGCAGTCACTGCAGGCGAGCTGCTGCTCAAACGTTTGCGAGGACGCAGAGCCAGCCAAGGGAGCAGAGGCAGGCACCGATGTGGCAGAGCTGACAACGCCATCGACACCAGAGGTGACAATGGACAAGTGATTGGAAGCCGATGCAGAATCCCCGTGAGGGTCCCCAGACGCAATCATCATGAGAAACGCCTTTGCAGAGGCTATGGACGAAGATGGCTGCGATGGCGAAAACTCATCGTCTCTGCTGTGCAGCGCACCCAGAGCCTTGCATGATGGCCGCTCATAGAGCGACTTTGGGCGTAGCTGTGGCTGATGGCCGCGCTGCCAGCAATCGCTGTCAGAGGGCTTTGGGCGACGTAGTGGAAAGTAGCGCTCGTCGTCAACAGGCGCGCTGCCGTTACTGCTGCGATGTGGCCGGGCAGACTGGGGAGTTTCTGGCAGAGGCTGCGCCGGAGGCTCCGAATGCGGCGACTGCATAAGCAGCGTCGATGGAGGCAGAGACTGCAGTGGCGGTGACTGCAATGACGGCGACTCCAATGACGGAAACTCCAATGGTGGCGACTGCAATGGCGGCGACTGCAGTTGTGTGGCGCTGGGCTCGCTGCTGTGGCGCGTGCTGGCGGTTTCCAGTGGGACTGCAGCGTCCGACAGCTCATCTGGCAAAGACTCACGCTCGCACACACTGCCAGTCTGTAGCAGCGAATCGGCCAGAGACGGCGAAGTCTTTGACGTGGACTGCGATATGAGGGAAGCAGGCCGGGGCTCTCGCCAAACCAGAGTCGCCCGGGTCATGTCGGGTGTCGGCGGTGCGGCTGCGCTACATAGGTCGCTGGAAGCTGCTTGTTCAGATACTTTTGGTTCACGACCGTACTGCGCAGAAGCGGAGGCAAGTACGGGGCTGGGCCAGGTGCGAGCTGTGCTACTGAGGGGAATGAACACACAGTCATCCTGCTCGATTGCGTCAGCACGTGCAGGCTCGTTTGCGCATGGATACGTGTGGTTGATATCTGCACTGTGTTGTTGCTGCTGATGCCGTTGCTGCTGCCATAAACCAGACGCATTGTCGCTGCCAACGTCGTCTAGCTCTTTTCGCATGTGCGGCGGCAGTGCTGACCCAGGCTGTGACGGGCTGGGCTGCGAAAGTATGCTCGCAGGCGTGGGCGTATCTGCGTGAGTGCTGGCAAAGTCAGGCATGGGTGTATCTGCGTGGGTGCTGGCATACTCGGGCAGGTCTTCCTCGATGTGTCTGCTAAGTCGGCGCGCAAGCTCAGCGACGTCAGGCGCAGATGATCTTCTGGACATCATGCTGTATTGGCTCTTGCGAGCATCGGTGCTGCTCTCAGCGCCAGCGCGCATGGATGGACGTGGCCTAAGAGAAAGTGCGTGGATGTCGTGTGGGCCACCGTAAGCAGGCAGTGGCTGCCCGGGCATATGCGGAACGTCCGGCGCCGGCGTCTGGACGGAGTTTGTACGAGCAAGGTGCTGTGAGCCGCGGTGGTCGGTTGAGTCCTCATCGGAGCCGGCTCCAAAGAGAATTCGGCCAAGGCGAAAGCGACGCAGCAGCCCGCGGTCTCCGGCGGCGGTGCGCGGGCGAGCCGGCGGGTCGTCGTTTGCGGGTTTGGCAGCAGCTTTAATCAGAATCTTGGACTTTGCCATGCTCTCTCTGTGTGGTAAGGGCGGGCCTTCACGGCCTTTGCCAGCGCAGGCGGAGAAAGAAGGTCTGAGTGAGCCTGGCGGCGCGTCAAGCGGGAGCTACAGGGGAATTCAAATGCCGGCGCTGATTTGGCCGAATGCAGGGGCGGCTAAAAGGGGAGCAGAGGTTAGCAGAAGCAAAAGAGAAGCTGGTGGCGGAGAAAAGCCAGCCAGCACAAGATGCGAACCAGACGCAGTAACGGCTGGGGCCCATACATTATATGCGTGTGCGTGTGTAAGCGTGTAAGCGTGGGCTCGCCTGCCCAGGCTGCCCAGGCAGCGACGGCACCGAGCCCAGTTGTTGATATTCTCTGGGCCGGCTCAGCCTGCAGCACTGCTGGACCGTTCTGCACCAACGGTGGCTCTGCACATGCCGCGTGTTGGGCGTGATCTGGTGTAACTGTATGCTGCCCAGGCGATCAGCATTGCTGGCCCGGGTCCAGTACTTACTTGCAGAGGTTTGGCGGTCTGGCCCAAGCCCAGAATTACAGAGCTCTGGCAGTGCTGGCGGCCGATGTGATGATTTAGACTCCTCTTCCAGGTCTTGCAAGAGACAAGCAGCAAGCAATAAGCAACAAAGCGTGCTTGAAAAGCAGTCGTGAGGTGTTGGCTGCGAGCAGGCCGCAAACGGGATTATTAAATATACTGATGCAGGAGAGCGCGGAGGCAGCGTGGAATATACCGAGAGCAAACCCAGAAAGCTGTGCTCCAGACAAAAATCGGGCGTTGCCAGCACCAGAGCCACGTCATTGTGGGCCGCATGCGCGCAGACGATTGGTCCGCTGGGAGCGAGCCTGTTGATCCACACGCAGTTTGAGCCCCTGCCAGTCATGTGTCGCGCAGCAAAACGGTCTGCCTTGATTTAGCCCATTTGCTGCATCTTTTATTTGCGCTTGTTGGTCATCTTGCCTGATGCGCCTTGCAAAATTCAACAAATATAGGAATGCCACTGCCAGCCTGGCAACGCGCGAGGCATGGTACAGCGACCTGGCTCTCGATGCAAGCGACTCTGTGAGTGCTGATGGGCTGGCCATTGACGGCCACTCTCTCTATGTCAAGGCGACAGGTGGCAATTCGCTGCAAGCAATCGACCTGGACTGTCCCGGCAAGGTCGGCAGCCAGACCACAACTCTGACGGGTCCAACTGGGCGCATTGTCGACTGGAGCACAGCATTGCACCACGACAGCTTGGTAGCAGCGGCAAGCAGCCAGGGCAGCGTTACAGTATGGCAGGATCGAGTACAGGCCGTGGCGTTTGATGCGCACGCCTCAGCCTGCGTCAGCGTACGCTTTCATCCGACTGTTGCTGGCGTGCTGGCCACTTCGGCCAACTCTGGCCCTACCAGCGGCGAGGTTCGGCTGTGGAATGTCAGCGCTGACACACAGACGCCGTTTTGGCACACAAATGTCGACTGCGGCATCGATTCGCTGTCGCTACGTGGTGACGGGCAGCTGCTCGCTGCCAGCACTCGCGCTGGTACGTGTGCAATATACGATCCACGCTTAGCAGGCTCTATAGACAGCGCGGTTGGCGTTACGGCAGCGTTCCATGCTGCTGGGCGTCCAACACGTGTGTTGTGGACTGGCGAGGCGCCTTTCCTGATAACGACTGGCCAATCAAAGATGCGTGAGCGGTCTGCTGCGCTGTGGGACCAGCGCAACCTGGCCAAGCCGCTGGCGTCACTGCAACTGCAGCCGTCGACAAAGACTCTCATTCCGCTCTATGACGAGGACACACGTCTGGCATACTTTGCCGAAAAGGGTGATGTAATCATCCATTGGGCTGATGGCGATCCATCATCGGCCTCACCTCTGGCTCAGCTTGGGTCTGTAGTGCTGCCAGCGCCAATCAGTGGTTGTGCGCTACTGCCAAAGCATCAACTTGGTGTGATGCGTGGCGAGATTGCGCGTGTACACGCCGTTGTTGAAAGCACTGGCGTCGGTCAGGGTGCAGCGATTATCCCGATTACTCACATTGCCCCGCGGCGGACATATCTGGATTTCCACAGCGACCTGTTTCCTGACACGCGCGCTCCGCTGCCTGCTCAGTCGTTTGAGAGCTGGCTGGATCAAGAGCCTGTGCATATACCCAAAATGACGCTTGATCCGGCCAAGACTGCCGACAGCTTAGCCAGCCTGCGTCGCACCTACTGTTTGCTGCTTGGTCGATCTGTACCGGTCGAGTCGGCGGCTGATCATAGGTCTCGGGAAGAATCAGAAGACGCGATATTGAACCCACCCGCCGATCCAGAAAACCATCTCTCTAAATTGGCTTCTATCCCTACAGGGCTTGAAAGCAAGCAGCAGAAAATACCAAGCACAACTGCGCCAGCAAGCGCAAATAGGCAGGCTGTCGAATATCATGACCCCAAAGTTCAGCCCGCGGTAGCAGACGAGCAGGCTGTCGAATATCACGGCCCCAACGTACAGCCAGGTGTAGCAGACCAGCTCGCAAGGACCCCAGCCAAGCAGGGCTCTGGCTGGAGGCTGCCCGAGACAGATCACGCGCGCTTCAAGTATCTGGAAGGATTCGCCTACCGCCCAACCGACCACTTTACAAACTTGCTCAATGTAAACTTGCGCTTCTCGCAGCAGAATGACCCTGTCAGAGTTGGGCCCAAACACATTGCCGTGTCGCTAAAAGGTGCTGGCGGCCAGGTTGGCGTCTTTTGTCGTGATTCTCCTGGTAGAGTCTCCGACACTCCGGCCACAATAGTTCATGGCGCCGATGTTGTTGATATTGAGCTTGATCCGTTTGATCCAGACGTTGTAGCCACCGCTGGTGTGGATGGTCAGCTTCAGATGTGGCGTGTGCCGGACATTCCTCTAGTTGGCGAGGTGACTTTTGAGCTGGAAGAGTACATCCATGTCACCGCAGACCGAATCCACCAGGTGCGCTTTCACCCGTGCGCGCGCGGCGTGGTTGCTGTGTTGGTGTCTGATATAGACGCCTACTCTATCTATGTTTACAGTGGCCTTATGCTCCACTTTATTGTTGGGAAAACTTCTGACGGAATCCACTCGTTTGAGTGGTCTCCTAGCGGCGATCGCATCGCCCTGACCACAAAGAAGAGCAGGCTGCTGCGTATATATGATGCTCGTAGTCAGGATCTTCTTGCCAGTGGTCCGGCAATGGATAGCATTCGCCCTAGTCGCATTGCCTGGCTGGGCAATTGCCGCATCTGCCTTGCAGGGTTTTCCACAGGAAGCCGTCGCCAGCTCGCGCTCTACAGCACAGACGATTTATCACGGCCACTGTCAACGGTGACTATAGACGTTGGCCCGGGGGTTCTGGTGCCAATCTCTGACGCTGACTGTGGTACCATATACCTGGACGATCGCGGCAGCCGCCTGACACATGCGTTTGAAGTGGTTGGAGACCAGCTTATCGAGCTGCCCAAGTTTGAGTCACCGCTGCCCAGCCTCGGCATGGCTGCGCTTCCCAAAGCCTACGCCAATGTCACCCGGTGCGAGGTTCTGCGCGCTTACCGCCTAAACTCTCAGTCGCTTGAGTCGGTTGGATTCCGCGTGCCACGAAAGCGCCCAGAGTTCTTCCAAGATGCCATTTTCCCAGATACTGTGGACACTGAAACGCCTGCTGTAGACACGCTGGCCTGGTTGGGCGGAGCTGCTGCTTTGCCGCTGCTCATAAATCTGTGCCCGCCAGACATGAAACCGCTTTCAGAAGCCCCACCAGTGCCTATTCGCAAGCGCACATTTGCCGTAGAAACTGAGCAAACAGCCAACAACACAAAAGATGCCATCAGCGCGATGCTGAGCCGAGTCGACGAGCCCGATGAAGAGCAAGCGCCGAGCCCTGACTCAGGATCCGACTGGGATGACTAGTGTCTGACGTTATGACAGCGCTCTAGCATAAACTGTTTGGTTTGTTCTCAGCCACGCTCATAAATTGACTGTCAGCCAACAAGCACACAGATAACCACTACGTGGCTATTACCTGCTGCCCTATTTTCACTTTTTTGGCTTATACCGAAAAATAGTTATTACATATATGACTGTATGTATACATAGTCAATGTTTGATGTCATGTGTCAGCTGCAGCGCAGCCACCTGCTCTTAAATGAGCAACAGAAATAGGGAATTCGATTTAGTTGTCTGCTGCCACTTTTGTCTTCCGACTCATACTTTCGATCAAAAATCGGTATGCCATCTCTCTGTATCTCAGGACGGAGCATGTACAAACTCCCAACAAATGATTTAGCTGTACATTTTGGAGGCGTATATCCTCAATGCAGCCTTTAGAATACACCACAAACAGGACTTTTGTCTTACAGTATTGACCAGATTTTCAATGTTGTCATCTGCTTGTCACCTACTCGCTAATTGTCTTTTGGAATCCCTAGTTTGTATGTTGCTCCAGAATGACGCTGATCGATGCTACTATGACTTCAGCACATTGGAGCACAGCTATATAAAGTTGTGCACTGTGGTCAAAGTGCACCAAAGAGATAGCACGTTACATTCAGCAAAACCCGATCCTGCCTCCTCACTCGAACCACATTCCTACTCACCCCTGCAATCCTAAATAATGGTCGTAGATGCCGTCTCAGACAATATCTATCCATCCACCTCAGCCTCAAGAGGCATGATTGTTAATACGGGCCAATTCCCAGACGTCGACGAAGCTCAAGATTTCTCATATGTGCTGCCATCCACACCTACATCAAGCCATTCGCCAAGCAAAGACTATGTCTACCCTGTCCAGTGTTTTTTCACGCTACCAGACCCACACTCAGGACTGGCAATGCTGTCAGCAACGCCAAATTTTGACTTGTGCAAAGGTTCGGGCCTATCAACAGAGCAGCAAACAGTTATATCTGGTAGTCAAATCACCCAGATATACAACTGCCGCGTGATCCGTGGCCATGCTCTCGACTTTGACGAAGTATGGTTCCAAAACGGCCGAATCATAAACCCCGCGTTGCTATATGGACTGCGCGGCCCTGACGTGCGCATCGATGCTCAAGGTTTGATTGTTGCCCCTGGCCTAGTAGATGTCCAACTCAACGGCGCCTTTGGGTACGACTTTAGTTTTAACTTGGACGATATCGACAAATGTCTGAATGCTGTCAGCCGCGGCATCCTGCTACAAGGCTGCACTTCATTTTGCCCTACCGTTGTTAGTTCTACATCCAAGACTTACCACACAGTTTTGCCACATATTGGGAGGCGCCCGGGGTCTCTCAGAAATGGCGCAGAAAGCCTGGGTGCACACGTGGAAGGCCCATTCATGAATCCTAAAAAGAAAGGTGCTCATGAGCAAGCTTGCCTGCGGGCTGCACCCAACGGTCTTGCAGACTTTGACGAGTGCTATGGCCTGGACAACCTCCGTGAACATGTGTGCTACATGACGCTTGCGCCTGAGTTGGATGGTGTATTGAGTGCAATTCCTAATCTTATTAACCAATGTGGCATAGTTGTCAGCCAGGGTCACTCTGCTGCCTCTCACGAAACAGCTCTTCAAGCACATCGCAGCGGCGCCAATATGATTACGCATCTATTCAATGCTATGACTAGTTTCCATCATCGGGATCCTGGAATTGTTGGACTTTTGGGAGGTGCAGAAAATAACTATAGCACTAAACACAAACCAAACAACTCTTTGTATGACTCTGACGCATCCTTGTCATCTAGGGCGTTTTATGGTCTCATATGCGACGGAATTCATGTCCACTCGAACGCAGTAAAGATTGCCTACAATTCGCATCCAGCAGGCGCAATCCTTGTCACCGATGCAATGGGCGCAATGGGACTTCCGGACGGCCAGTACAAGCTTGGAAATATGACGGTGGATGTTGGGCCGCTAGCCGATATGAAAGACAACACGCGTGCGGCTGTTATCCAAGGAACCAGCACTTTGGCTGGAAGCATTATCACGCTGATTGAGTGTGTGCGTAAATTTAAAGAGTTTACACAATGCTCCCTTGTTGAGGCTATTGAAGCAGCCACGCTCCACCCGGCACAAATGCTGGGCGTTGAGCATCGGAAGGGCACATTGGAGTATGGCGCAGATGCTGACATTATATTCCTAACCGATGATCTCCAAGTTGAGAGAGTATTTGTCCGTGGTGAGCTGGCTACGCCCGAGACAGTCGGAAATTAGCGCAACTTTTTATTTATTTATTTTGTCTTTTATATGAATTATGTGGAAACTATTTATTATAACGGTTATCCTCAAAGCAAGTGACTCGTGCAGTTTGGAAACCTGCACTTTTTTTAACTGTAGCAACTAGCGTCATCTTTATTTGTTTGTGAACCCGGCCGCTCTACAAATGTCAGCCAAAGAAAGGATTTATATGCAAATATTCTCTATTTATTTGATATTTGCCAATCAACAAATGACCATCCCCATACTTTGACAAGTGCTGCCGATAATCTAAAGGGACGTAACATCGCATGAAAACAATGTTTGGTTCGCATAACATCCAAGATTTTTTGCATACTAATTTATCATAATAATTTAGCATGGACGCAAATAATAGACACATTCAACAGCAAGACGACAGTCATCTTATACTCGACATGCAGCTACAAGGTATTAGCTCCCTGCAGCAGCATTTGGATCGCCTTGAAAGCACAGGCAGCAAGTTTTTTGATTCCTTGGCTATGGTTGGCCAAGGGCCACCGTCGCTGCTCGCTGCACAGCTAGTGAGCATGTCGCAACTGTGCCAGCAAATGAGTCTTGATGCTAAAAATGCGCTACTTATTAATGTGCCAGTTGCTGCGGCGGATCCAATGTTCTCAGAGACCACTGCTGTATTACCGCGCTCGGGAGATGGGGCTCAAGCAGAAATAAGAAGCGATGCTGAACTTGACGCTTGGGTTCACAATACAGCTGCACAAACTGGCGCACTATTCGCCGAGCGTCGGCGGATTGCGTCTAATGTCCAAGCTGCATTATCTGTGCCATCATCAACACAGCTTGCGCTTCAATAATAGTTATGTCGCAATCATTCTCGTGAATATTGATGCTTGCCACAATGTCAACTTTCTAGCGATTGCTGCACCAGAAAATTACAATCCGACATTTGTTGGTGGTTTTTCTGTTGTTGGTTCGGTTGCAACAACTTTTCAAAAAATAGTTTGATTCATTAAATTACTCGAAATCTTCCTACATCAACAAAGTTTTCTATCTTTCCGACTTGAAGTGTAGACACTCTGTACAATTTCTGTTACTCGTAACCCTTTCAATATTTTGTAGGTTGGTCATTTCTCCAACTGCACCTATTTTATATTTTGTATCGGTACTACATATTTATTGAGGGCTCGGCCTTGAATGGTAAAATATAGATATGCTAGTTGTTATACAGCAGTCCTGGAAGCTGTTAGCTAAGATAAAAGCCCTGAATCTGACTGAAAACAGCCTTTTCAAAATCATGTTATCTATACACTCCTCGCTTTGATTGACTGGACATGGCGTAGTTGTAATAACCGCTATTCGGCTAGTTACAAGTCTGTAAATGCAGGTGGGCGCGATGTTGGCGTGTGTGTTTTGGAAACAAGTCCTGGAGTCGGAGGTCTGCTGGCCAGCGAGCGGGTCAGATCAGGTTGCAACTCGGCTGATTGGCGATGGGCTTCGCCTTCATGGTCATAGTTCTGGATGAGAATCGTTGGGGTAGCGCAGTTCGAGCCTATGCGGGCATCATCGCTGAGCTCGCAGACGCTGTTGTTGCTGTCAGGATCGCTGGCATCAACACCACCTTTGCTAATAACAAACGGGGGAACTGACCTTGCTTCTCTTGAAGCCGATTTGTCAAGGCTTTGTAGCTTCATGTCATGGGCTGGGATGTCATCGCCGGCGGCACTGTCATTGTCACTAATATCAGCAGGATCCAACGCAAATTGACCAAGCTCAAGCTCCTGCAAGGCAGCCTCCAACCGGTGGTCCAGATGCAGAGCGTTTGGTGGAAGCTCGCGGGTCTGTCTCCAGTCAATGGGCGGCGACCCTGGCGGCGATATAAGCCAGAGCTTTTCTTGTTCGGGGACGTTTAGGAGGTTATCCTGCGGCTGCGTAAGTGGCGTATGCGCGGAGTAGTATATGCGCAGCTTATTATCGCCAAGCACGGACGTGGAATTCAGCGTGCTCATTGCGGTCTGGGCATCTGATGTTTGGTGGAAGACTGCCAGGCAGCGTTGGAACGATTTGAGCTTGGCAAAGTGCCAGAGAGCGCCGCAGGCCTCAAGCTTGACCCGTAGCGCATCGCAGGCTGCGTCAGAGTAGTCATCGAACAACACGACCAGCGAATTGGTCGCCTCAGGCTTCGGAGCGGAGCGGGGCATTTAAAAGGGACGAAATTGGAAGCAGGTGAAAAAGGCGGGTCTGGAATTCTTCGCACGCATGCGTAAGAACATATTCACGTGCTTGGCTCGTGTGATTAAAAAGATGTGGCCGCGCAGCTGGGAAGGCCTCTTCTCTATCTCGCTACGTAATTATATTCTGAATAATGTCTCTCAGCGGTAAGGTAATTTTTGTAACTGGCGCCTCGCGCGGTATCGGCAAGGCAATTGCGCTTCGGGCGGCCCGCGACGGCGCATCAGTAGCGATAGTGGCCAAGACAGCGACGCCAAACCCAAAGCTGCCAGGCACGATATATTCGTCGGCCGAAGAGATTAAGCAGGCTGGAGGCAAGGCACTGGCGATTCAGTGCGACATCCGCGACGAGCAGCAGGTGAGAAACGCAATTGAACTAACGGTCAAGACGTTTGGTGGCATTGATATTGTGGTCAATAATGCGTCGGCGATTCACCTAGCTGGCACGGCCGAGACTGACGTCAAGCGCTATGATCTGATGCATGGAATCAACGGACGTGGGTCATGGATGGTGGCCAAGCTTGCGCTGGAGCACCTAAAGAAGGCAGCCAACCCGCACATCCTTAACATTAGTCCGCCGCTGGCCATGGAGGAGAAGTGGTTTGCACCGTTCCCAGCATACACTATTGCAAAGTACAACATGAGTCTCTGCGTGCTGGGCATGGCAGGCGAGTTTCGGCCGCTGGGCATTGCAGCCAATGCGCTGTGGCCGCTGACTATGATCGAGACAGCAGCACTGAAGATTGCGAACCCTGGCAAGTCTGATGAACGGCGCTCGCGCACGCCCGAGATTATGGCAGATGCAGCGCACCATATTCTGACGCAGAAGGCGTCGCAGTTTTCTGGCAATTTCTGCCTCGACGAGCTGCTACTACGCAAGAACGGCGTGATCGACTTTGAAAAGTACAACAACACGCCAGGCACCAAGCTCGAGGACCTCAGCCCTGACTTTTTCCTCGATTCGAACCAGCTCAAGGAGCTTTATACTTTGCGAGAGAAGCAGGCTGCAGGGGCAAAGCTGTAATGCGTATAGCTGCGGAAACACATGTGTGACGTCATTACGATTAGCTGATAAGGCATTAAACGATTGCCAATTTTGAACTTTTCTTTTATTCTTGATTAGCCAGCAATTTATATCTACAATATGAAAGTACTAGCTGGAAAGACGGTGTTTATTACGGGCGGGACGCGAGGCATTGGGCGAGCGATTGCGCTAAAGTGTGCAGAGAGTGGAGCGCGCGTTGCAGTAGTTGCGCGCCAGGCGGACAACAGCGCAATTGTAGGCGAGATCCAGGCAGCGGGCGGGCAGGGCATAGCCATTGCGTGCGACATTCGGGATGAGGATCAGGTCAAGGCAGCTGTAACCAAGACAGTTGGAGCATTTGGCGGCATTGATGTGCTGGTGAACAATGCAACGACGCTAGTACTGAAGAACACGAGCGACATTAGCATGGACGAGTACGACACGATGGCAGGAATCAATTCGCGAGGCACATTTCTGGTTGTAAAGCACGTGCTGCCATATCTGCAGCAGAGCAGCAATGCGCACATTCTGACAATGTGCCCCAAGCCGCAGCTGGACCAGCGGTGGTTCAGCAGCAACTTGGCGTACACAATGTCCAAGTTTTCGATGGGACTGCTGGCGTTTGGGCTCGCAGCCGAGCAGCGTCCACATGGTATTGCATCCAACGCACTGTGGCCGTTTACGACGATTGACACTGACGGGCTGGCCGAGTGCGGCAATGCGCAGTTCCAGGCGCGACCGCGCTCGCCAGCGATTATTGCTGATGCGGCGCTATGGATTATCACTCAGGCTAGCGAATCATTCAGCGGGAACTTTTGCATTGACGAGATTGTACTTCGTGAGGCCGGCGTATGTGACTTTGAAAAGTACAGTGCAGTGCCCGGAACACCGCTGGCAGACCTTAGCCAGGACCACATGATTGCGCCAGAACAGGTGGCCAGGCTTGTCGATCTCCGCCAGCAGCAGTCAGAGTCCCACAAGTCATTGTCACTCTAACCCCAATAATGCCCAGCCGAAAAGTGTGCAATACAATTTAAACTTTAACCTATTTTGTCTGTATGTTTTATATGGTGCTTTCTGGTGAATAATGGAGCTGACCGCAACAAAAATACTAAAGAGCACAGAAACGTCGAACCCCCGACGGGTGCTGCTTGATGTGGTTTCGATGGACGATGGTGGGCTGGTTGCAGGAGATATAGTTCGGCTCAGCCTATCCGAGCGAGAGGGGCCTGCAGCATTTGGGACGGCGTGGCCGTCGATTCTGTGCAATCATGGCGAGATGCAGCTGACAGAAACAGCAATGCTAAATTGCCAAGCAAAGGCTGGCGACAGAATGCGAGTGGAGCGGGTTACGAGTCCACCACTCGCAGCACAGCGGATCACAGTCAGTTTTACAGCACCGTATCCAGCACATGAGCTTCCAAGCACATACGCCAAGGGCGTGCTCGCCGAGGCGGGATGCGTGTGGCTCGGGCAGTTGGTAGATGTCAACATCGGCGGAGCTCTGCGACGGCTACGCGTTTGCAGTGTACGACTGGCCACAACGGGTGAAGAGTTGCAGATTGGCAAGTGCGCTCTTGCCACAACAGAACTGTTGCAGGTGGAGATATCCGATGACGTCAGCTCACCGGCTGATACGCAGCGACGCGTAGACTACGACTCAATTGGCGGTCTGGAACGCGAGATCGGCGAGGTGAGGCGGCTTGTCGAGGCAGCTCTAAACGAGCCAGAGTTGTTTCTCGATTATGGGCTGCAGCCACCACGAGGAGTTCTGCTTTATGGACCGCCAGGCACCGGAAAGACGCTGATAGCGCGCGCAGTGGCCCAGGCCAGTGGTGCTGGGGTGCACGTTATAAACGGCGCTGAAGTTATGAGCAAGTACTATGGCGAGAGCGAGGCCAGACTGCGCGAGATCTTTGCCCAGGCGCGACAGCACAGCCCCAGTATTGTGTTTATCGACGAGATTGACGCACTGTGTCCGAAGCGCGGAGACAGCGAGAGCGAAGCCGGAAAGCGCGTAGTTGCGACGCTGCTGACGCTAATGGATGGCGCAGGTGAGCACGGCGGCGACCGTGTGGTTGTTCTGGGCGCGACGAATCGGCCTGGTGCCATTGATGCTGCGCTACGGCGGCCCGGGCGCTTTGACCGCGAAATTGAGATCCCAATTCCCTCACAGACAGGTCGCCGACACATCCTGGAAAAGAAACTTGCGGTTATGTCCAACACACTGACCTCTGCGCATATGGATGCTGTGGCCGCAGCTACGCACGGGTTTGTCGGCGCTGATATTGATGCGCTGCTGCGTGAGGCTGCCATAGTTGCAATCAAGGGCCGCGCTGATTCTGGTTTGCAGCTGCCCGTAATCACCAATGCTGACGTTGTGGCAGCCATGAAGATAGTGCGGCCAAGTACGATGCGCGAAGTGACGCTGGAGATTCCTTGCGTGCGATGGAGCGACATTGGCGGGCAGCATGATACGAAGCAGCAGCTGCGTGAGTCGGTAGAGTGGCCTCTCAAGCATGCGACAGCGTTTGAGCGCATGGGCATCCGGCCACCCAAAGGCATTCTGCTGTACGGGCCGCCGGGCTGCAGCAAGACTCTGACCGCCAAGGCCCTGGCCACTGAGGCCGGCCTGAACTTTATAGCTGTACGTGGCCCAGAGCTGCTCAGCAAATGGGTTGGCGAGTCTGAGAAGGCTGTGCGCGAGGTATTTCGTAAGGCACGCGCTGCTGCGCCGTCTATTGTGTTCTTTGACGAAATTGACGCGCTGGCTGTTAAGCGCGGCGCTGCCGGAGATGGCACATCTGTGGCCGACCGTGTGCTGTCGCAGCTGCTGACGGAGCTCGACGGCATCGAGCCATTGGTTAGCGTGACTGTGGTGGCTGCCACCAACCGCCCCGATGTCATTGATCCGGCCATTTTGCGCCCCGATCGCATTGACCGCCAGCTGTACATTGGTCCGCCTAATGCCGCTGCGCGTGAGGAGATTCTGCGCCTGCAGCTTGCCAAAATTGCTGCTGCTCCGGATGTTGACATTGCTGAACTCACGCACCGCTCCGCCGGATTTTCGGGCGCCGAAGTCGTTGCGCTGTGCCAGGAGGCCGCCATTGAGGCCATGAACGCAGATCCTGATGCCCAGTGCGTTGAGATGATTCACTTTGATGTGTGTCTGAGTCGCTTCAAGACCCGGATCACCCCCGAAATGCTTCAGTTTTATGCTGACTTTCAAACCCAATGCAAGGCTTTTTGATTGGCCAATTTGAAGTTGTAAAAAATATTTTTTCGCGTCTCTTTCGTTTATTTTTCGTCTCTGCATTGCCAAACTTTTCGGATTTCTGGTGTCGCATTGCAAACATTTTGCCTCCTGTACATTCTATCTTGTTGGGCTTTTCTGGGTACGCGTACTGCTCTTGTCTAAAATGTCTGCACTGTCAACCAAACAAAGCGAGCTCAAAACCCTGTGCAAAGCTCTTAGCGATGCGCAAGAAACAGATAACAAACCGGTAAGTACTTGGAATGATCTCTGTTCTTGAAGTCTGGTGCTGTACTCGTATAGGTGACAGGGCTAACTTGCCATAATCGTCGTTTTGCTGTAGGATCTTAAGCGACTTCTGAACAAACTGTATGCGGTCGGTGTAGATGAGAAGCTGCTGAGGACAACGGGTGCCGGCCAGGTTGTTGGTAAGCTGAGAAGTAACGATGACGCGGACATTGCTATGCTGGCAAAGAAAGTTGTTTACAAATGGAAAAAGGACGTGAAGACGTCCAGCTCTCGCACCGCCAGCCCAGCGTCAGTAGCAAAGCCTGCATCGAGACCTCAGACACCGCTGCCAGCAACAGAGTCGTCCCAGCCGCAGTCGCAACAACCAAGCCTTGGCGCCGAAAAGCGATTGGCTCCGTCTGAGACTTCCGGTGTTCGGCTGTCTGCTGGTGCGTCTCCGGCAGCTGAAAATGGCTCTGGGGCTCCGGTTCGAGGTGATGCCACTCAGTCGACTGCATCCCGCACGCCATCCACACCTGGTGCAGGTGCAGATACCAAAGTTGCGCGTACCGCTGCGTTGGACAATGTTACCTTTTCTAAAACCGGTGACATGGTGCGTGATAAGTGCGCCGAACTCTTGTACAACTCTTTGGCTGCTGAGAGCAGTGCCACCTCGGATCTGCTGGCCAAGCACGCTTGGGGTATTGAACACATTGAGTTTGAAAAGGCAAATTCTACTTCGACCGCCTACCGAGCCCGCATCCGCTCGTTGTGCCACAATCTCAAAGACAAGCGGAACCCACAACTGTGCGCAAGTGTAGTCGATGGCTCGATTTCCATTGACCGATTCTGCTCTATGACTAGCGAAGAGATGGCCTCAAAGGAGCTTCGTGAACAAATTGAGAGGATGAAGGAGGACAACCTCTTTAAGGCCAAGGGTGCGGGCCAAACAACTGCGGTTACTGATATCTTTAGATGCGGGCGGTGCAAGCAGCGCAAGTGCACGTACTACCAGATGCAGACTCGGAGTGCTGATGAGCCCATGACGACCTTTGTCAACTGCACAATCTGCGAAAACCGCTGGAAGTGCTGATGCC
Source organism: Coemansia sp. RSA 720 (assembly GCA_027577495.1). Classification (NCBI taxonomy): domain Eukaryota; kingdom Fungi; phylum Kickxellomycota; class Kickxellomycetes; order Kickxellales; family Kickxellaceae; genus Coemansia; species Coemansia sp. RSA 720. The sequence continues at coordinate 33,926 of JANBQV010000040.1, forward strand.
TTGCGCCTGCTTAAAAATATCGGCGTATATTCTGCACTTGCTGCTCAGCGCTGGCATGTGTGGCATAGCCTAGTGTATCCATTTCTATAACATAATAAATTTGCGATGAAACAAGTAGTGTTTATAGATAGCTAATAATTGTCTCTTTTGATATGGGTAATAATACATGAGGTAGAGTGTAGTGAGGATAACTGAGCGTGCATTGTTTGTGTGCATGTCAGCAGGATGGTTAGCAGAGCTCGTCTAGCGGCGCAAAAAGATGCTCTGAGGCAAAATGCTCCCGCACCTGAGACTCGCTTTCAAAGCACATGCCGCACACGCTGCATTTCCAAATTGTGGAGAAGCAGACGGCAAACGCTGCACCAATGTGTGCCCGGGTTCTTGCTAGCGGCGTCATGTGCAGGTGAGTAGTTGTGATAGCTTGCTTGATGTCTTTGAATGCAGGTGAGATATGGCAAGAATGCAGAGATGCACGCGATCGGACGTAGTAATCCAAGAAGCTTGAGCGAATGGACAGGAGTGCCTGCTATTTAAAGAAAAATACGATCGGATGTTGCTGATGTTGAAAAAAGTGGAGTATAGCACGGCCCGTGGGTTATATACTGACGCCAAGAACAAACTGCCCGTCCGCCGAACACACTCGGGCCCCACTATTATTAGTAATACTGGACGGAGGGGGTCGACCAGACTCGCTCGGCCTGAAAATAGAAATAAAGGGCCCTTGATCCTGGCCGCCGCCACACATGCCGAACGAAAGCACACCCATTATTGAAGCGAGCTAGCGACGTTGATAGCAGGTGGGCACAATCTTGCAGCTGAATTGCAGCGATTGTTTGCAGCAAGTGCATGTGCATGCTGGCTAGCGCTTGCTGATTGTCCCCATCGCTGGACGTGTGAGAGCCAAGGCCAAGCCATGCTGCTCCCAACTATTGCGGCCAGCCTGCAGCTCTGTTTGGTTGCAGCTGCAACAGGGACAGAACAGAACAGGGCAGAGGGTCGCTGCAGCCAATAATAGCGCTGAATTTCCAAAAAACATCCGGTATCTTTCTATTTTTAGACAAGGCCTCATTTCGTCTGCCCGTATCCATCCCGGAAGCCATGCACAATTGCGTTTATTTTTTTACTCAAGCGATTGCACATGAGTGCTCGCAACCCCGAAATTTAGTCTCCGAGGTCAGCAGTGCCAAGCCAGCTGCAAGCAATCGCGGAGCGGGCCGTCGGCATCTAAAGCCTTATCTTTTTGGGTTAACAAGGGGCGGCCATCTCCGACATTGCCGGCCAGCTATTCGGAGGCAGCCGAGACGGCTACCGAGTGGCAACAGTCATGCTTTTCGCATTAACTAGCTAACCGGTTGGCTGAACACCTGCTATACAAAATGGCGTTTGACGGCTGTTGATTCCACAGTACTGGCCGTTTACTTTCGCAAAAGCCACCTTTGCAGATTAGCCCAATTATTAGCACGAATAAACGCAATTATTCGCATTTTGTTACACTCCAAGCACTCGACAATAACAAAAAAGTAGTGTCGCGCCAAAGCAGACAATCGGCGTCGGTTGTGTCGCGATCCATACAATGGCCCCGTGAGAGCGAGCTTGTATTAACGTTAAATACTGTGGTAACATGAAAGCTAAAGTTCAAATATAGCCACAATGGCCGATACGCCGTGCATAACCAGGATAGTGAGGGCGCTAGAGGCCATCCCACGAAGCACAATACGATCACTATGTTTATCACTGGTCATGTCACGGTCTTTATCTCTCTCGTACGCACACTGGTTATTTCTGTGTGACGCCAAGTCTCCCAAACAGTGCTCCTAAATGCGCACAATCTCGACGCTGGTACATTCAGCTGGAAATATCTTTGTCGAGTCGCCAAGCATGGAACTAGGCGCATCAATGCTTTTTGGTGCGCGCACGGCCAGCCGAGCAAACGTTCCGCCGAAAAGGCCCTTTGATGAATGGCCTGGGTTGAGCAAGATGACATTCTCGTGCATCCGTGCAAACTGTCTTAGCTGCGACGGCGTAATTAGAATGTCAGGAGCGGCTAGCATCCGAAGCTTGCCGTCCTGAGAGGCCAAGATACCCGCACAATCAGCAGGCGGAATGGCCAATGGATAAAAGTGTCGCTGCTCGACTAGATGCCAAGCAAGTCGCGGCAGACGGTCGCTCAGAACCGGCAGTCGAGATACCTCTTCTTTTACAAGGTGGAATAGGGCATCGATATTGGAGATGGCAATCGAGACGCCGTTAACAGATATCTGCGCCGGATTACTCAGCGACTCCACGCCGTCTGGTACGCCTACACGCGCCAGCAGCTCACGGCTGAGCGGCGGCTGGGGGAACGATACATACGGGCAACATAGCTCGTCGGTCGAAGGCACAAGATATATAGCAGATGATGCAAGCAGGCCTTCACGCAGGCGCGCCAGATGAGGTGAGATCTTGCTACTAAATATTTCTTCAGGCATGAGATCGGACTGGCCGTCGCGCAGCATTGGGTGAGCTTCGCTGACAAACGGGCCAAGCAGCAACACTAGACTTGGCTGGGCAGCCAGTACGTGGTCGACCAGGTCGCGCAGTGGCTCATACTCAAAATTATCGGATAGTGTGTACGGGCCAGATGCAACAACGGCATCAAATGGCTCAACTGCGTCGGGACGGTCGCCAATGGCTGGATGTGGCAGTCGCGGCAGCGCACGGAACTGCGACACAGCGAATTCCGAGCCCTTGAGGTTCTTTCCCTCAACGGCTACAATCTGGCCAGGGAACAGCGAGAACGACGGCGTGGCCTGAACGTCCAACGGAATACGGCGACCATTGCCCAGACGCCGCGACGTCTCCAGCAGCAGCGTGTCGCTGGATATCGGAGCAGCTGCGTCATCGAGATTGATGTTTACAATGCGACCAACAGCAGTCACCGCTTCCTGGTGCGGGTACGTCGGGTTGGCCAGCGCGGCAATTTCGTACTCAGATTTGACGTCCAGCGCCATACGCTCAATGCGCCGGTTGATGGTCTCTGTGCGTGTACCGAGCTTCTCAAACATGTACCGCATGCGTCTCGCTGGAGCTCGTGGCGCACTAGGACTAGAAGAATCATCTTCATCGCTCTCATACTCGCTTGACAGTTCAGTGTCGCCAGATTTAGCAGCCAGATCGTGCACAGCCAGCGACAAGCGAGGCTCAGGAAGCTGCTGCGGTGGCAACTCCGAATGCAGCGTGTCTTCAGTGCGACCAGTGTTGGTACGGTTGGAGTAGCGGATAGCGCTGGGCGACGGCTCTGCAAAGACACTGGGCGACATCGGCGACGCCATCGAGCGGTCGCGTACGGCTGAGGCATTGGTCTTGAGCAGTCCAACTCGTCTGGCGCTCTGTGGAGTGCGTAGTGGCTCTTGACTGCCTGAAACCATGTTCTGCAGCAGCCCCTCCACAGACTTTTTGTCGTAATGTGTGCGCTCCTTGTTCCGCGTCAGCTTTACAGTGTGTCCAGCCTGGCTCTGGCGCTGCGATGCGCGGCGGTCGTGCTCCTGTTGAAGCATGCTGCGTGCCTCGAGCAGCCGCTCGCGTGTTGGCAGAATGCCAGCGTCACCGCCGTGTCGGTTAATCACATAAGTCTGCCACCGAATAAACAAGTCACTGGCGGCGAGACCAAACACCTGGCATATCGACTGGCACTCGATTATGGCGTCGGCCTCGAGCCGCGCGCTGCCAAACGCCTTCTGTAACTGAGCTGGATCTACGGCAGGCATGAATGGTGCAGTCCAAGAAAAATATATGATGCGCAGTTATGTGCTGCAAATTCAGAGAAAGGCGTATCGACAAAAAAGAAAAAGAAAATAAAGGTCAACGCGTAACACGTATAGACGCGCCTGATCAACCGATCACTTTGGTAATCTGCCAGCGCGTGCCCGTGCGCTTCTGCTGCACCTGCACCATGGCCAGCGGCCACGAGCGCGGGCCAAAGCGCGGCTCGACGTAGCACGTCATCTCATCGCGCGCATCGTTGTATTTTGGAAGTGGATACGGCAGCGGATTGCCAAAGGTGCACAGCGGTTGGCCGATGGTAGCCAGCCACTTTGGCGTGACGACGGTTACAGCCTTGGCCCACAGTCGTGTTGTGCGCTGCAGCTCAGAGTACACAATTGCCTGAGGCATGCCGGTGGTGCGTGCGCCAATGTACACAACACTCTCGGGATGAATAAACACAGGCTCGCTGCTCCACATCGTCATGTACGGCACCGCCTGCTGTCCACGGCGCTTCGTGGATGTGTCCTCGTCGGGGTCGTGATATCCAGCAATGTCGCCACGCACCGCGACCTGATCCATAAATCCGGCCAGAATGATCTGGCGCAGAACTGACTGCTGCAGTCGCGAAGGCGGGGGCATTTGCGGATCCATGGCTGCATCAGCTCCCGGGCAGTACATCTGCACCAGGTTTGTGAGCTGCCGTCGCAGCTTGCGGATATCACCCATGGCCTTTGCGCGCACAAAGTGTTCTTGACACGCAGCGTCGGTGGCACCGGCGTACTCGTACGCACCTACAACTGTCAGCCACTTGAGCACGTCGCTGGCCGGATCAGCACCAGCCAGTTTGGCCTGTGCATTCCAGTACTGGCGCCGGCGCGCTCGCCGCTGCTCTTTTGCTGCCAGCTCTGCGCTGGTCAGGTTCTGCGCCTCGCCAGCTGCCACTTCTTCCTCAAACGTCATGCTACCAATGTCGGCCAGCGTTCTGCTGTCTTCATTGTCAGTGTCCAGGTGGAACTCTTTGATAAATGGATCGCCAATCGACAGTGCGGCTACAATGGCGATTGCATACGGCAGACATCCGTGCTGTTGACCAACAATCAGCATCTTGGCAAAGCGCGGCGCAACCGGGAATGCAGCCATAAGCCGGCCAAGATCGGCTGCTCGGCCTGATGCGTCCAGGGCGCCGAGCCACGTCAACAAGCGCTCGGCCTGAGTCAGAGCCTGACGGCGCGGGGGTGTAGGGAACGGAAAGTTTGTGACATTGTCAAGGTTCATGGCCTTCATCTGCAGCACCACGCCCTCGATGGGCATGCGCAGCACTTCTGGCTCCGAAAAGGGAGTAAACTGGTCGTTGAACACCGCACTCGAAAACAGGCGGTAGCAGTGGCCTGGGCCTGTGCGGCCAGCGCGGCCCATGCGCTGGTTGGCCGAAGCCTGGCTGGTCCAGTCCACCTCAAAGCTCTGCACCTGCGTCTGCGCATCGTATGTTTTCTCCTTGGCCAGCCCTGCATCGACCACATACCGGATTCCTGGAATCGTGATCGATGTTTCAGCCACATTGGTCGCCACCACACACAGGCGGCTGCCCGGTGGAGGCGGCTTAAACACCCTGAGCTGCTGCTCGGCGGGTAGCAGCGAATATAGCGGCAGCACATACAGCGATAGACTTGTGTCCTGCTCTGTTGTCGTACTCAGATTCTCAGACAACAGTTGCCGCCGCTCTTCTTGAGCATCGTCGCCGTCGCCACCAACAATTATTTCATCCTCTTCTTCCGAGTCCGAGTCGCTGTCAAAGACAAAGTCATCGCGCAGCTCGCCGCCGTCAGTGAATGTATCGCAGTCGCCAATGTCCAAATCTTCATCTTCAACCTGTGTTTGCAGTGCATTGGCTGGCTCAGGGCCCTGCATTTTGTGAGTCTCTGAACCCTGCAGCTTGTGAGTCTCTGCACTCTGCTTGTCACTCGGGGCAGGGAATTGCTGGCGCAGCTCGCGGCACACGTATGTGATCTCGGCCTGGCCGGTCAGGAACACCAGGATGCCGCCGCCAGGGAGACGGCGGTGGATCTTGCCAATCTTGCGGATAGCCTCACTAACATGCTGACCAGGCGCTGGCGTGCGACGGTTGAAATGTACACGCACCGGGTGCTGACGGGCCTGAACGTTTATTACTGGTGGCGGCGTGCGGAACAGACGCGTATTCTTGACAAAGTCATCAACTCGCAGCGTGGCACTCATAATGACCAAGCGCAGCGGGCGGTGCTTTGCTGGATTTTCGGTAGCTAGCTTCATGCGCAGACGCACCACGCGTGAAATTACGCCCAGCAGAATGTCAGTGTTGAGCGAGCGCTCGTGTGCCTCATCAGCAATAATAACAGAGTACTTTGTTAGCAGCAGATCGGCGGCAAGCTCGCGTAGCAGCACTCCTTCGGTCATAAACTTGACGCGGGTTGTCGCCGACACTGTTGTATCAAACCGCACCTGGTGCGCAACTGTGTGTCCGTAGTTGCCCAGCTCCTCCGCCACGCGATGTGCCATGCTAATTGCTGCCACACGCCGTGGCTGTGTAATGCCAATAATACCTGGGTTCTCTGAGCTCGCGTCGCCATACCCCGCCTCAAACAGAAACTGTGGCACCTGCGTGGTCTTTCCTGATCCTGTCTCACCGCTAAGCACAACCGCTGGATTTGCTGAAATGGCTTCCATAATCTGCTGTTCTTCTGCGTACACTGGCAACTGTATGCGCTGGTTCTGGATGTGTTCGGGGCGCTCGACTGGAACGTAGTAGGCCTTAGCATTGCTGCCGTCTGCCGTGGAAATCTGCCCGCGCTCCACCAGAAGCGGCTTCAGCATGCTGCCGGTGTAGAACGTTTTATCTACTGACTCTTCTGACTTCTGAACAATGCTTGCTAGTGCAGAGCTAGGCAGACTTGCAGGTTTATTGGTCATCTCCACGTCGTCCTGGCTATTTTTGGCACTGCTGCTCGCGTTGTGGGTTTCCATATCGCTGTCTTCGGATGCCGAGCTGTCAAACTCAGATTCGCTGCTGCTTTGGTGTGCTTCGACAAGCCCAAGCTTCTCAAGCACCCGACCTTTCTTCTGCCGCTTACGCTTGACAATTGTAGTTGATGCGAGGCCGCTGCCAGATGCAGCTTCAGTTGTAGCTGGCTTCGACTCAATTGCCGGCGAGCTAGCAACGGCTGGATCGGTCGATTCGGTCGCCATTTCCTGGTCTAAAGCTTCCTCGGCGTTCTTTTGCTTGCTCTTTTTGTTCCTCTTGCGCTTGCTACTCGGTGCTACTTGCGCGGCTGCCGAGTCAATCTTTACAAATGGCATGGCATCGGCCTGCCGCTGCACATCCTCGGGATCGCGCTCAGACACATAGAGTCGCACATTCGGATCGGATCGAGCCATGCCAAGCCTTTCTTCTGTCACTGCGCGATGTAGTTTCTCGCGTCTAGTCTCAATTCGCCCTAGCGTCTTTGAAGACCGCATCAGACTGCTTTTCCATGTCGATGTGCTGAGCTTCTCTAGCAGCGCTACCCGCTCTTCCTTCTTCACCTGCTTCTCCTACAGTACTGTACCACTTTTATGTTTAAGTCACTCTGACCGCGTAAATTCCCTTTCTGGCACCAATGCTTTGCGCTGTACCTACCACAAACTTTCCAAACCGCTTCTCCTTCTTTGACTTGTTCGTCCCCATGTCGTTGATAATGTGCTAAATTGGCTGAGCTAAGAAAGCGTCAAAAAAGTTGAAGAAAAAAGCAAAAAATAAATAAATTATACCATGCTTGATCTGATCGACTACTCTGAAGCTGGCTGTCGATTACTGGTTATAAACGTATCTCTCTTTACAAAACATGAGCCTCTCTGACATTATTTCGGCTTGCCTTGGCGGCGGCAGCAGTGCCCCGAGCGAGCGCCAGGCGCCGTACCTGAGCGCCGATGATGCCGCACAGATGCCATTGGAGGTGTTTGTGCAACGCAGTCTGGAGAGCGCGCCTAGCGCACTTGGCCAGAGCAACGCCTTCTGCGATATATTCCGCAAGCACATTAGCGGCGGCGCCAACACTGCGTACGTTGCGCAGGTTGTACAGGACTCGCTGACTCGGTTGGCGAGCAACGATACCGACCGTGCGGCTGCGCAGTGGGCGTGCCAAATTCTGGCACTGGCTGCTCAGAGCTCTGCAGGCGGCTATCACCCCCCACAGGTCCAAGGCCAGAGTCAAGGCCAGAGTCAAGGCCAGAACCACTCGTATGCCCAGGCTGTAGGCACCGATAGTGCAGGCTGGGAAATGCAACAACGGCAGCAACATCACCAGCCGCCACAGCCGCAAGCCAAGAGCGATGTCTACGTGCGCTCATACTTTTTCCCGTCCGAGGAGAGCTTTAACGCGCTGGTACAATTTCTGGATTCTGCGCAGTCTTCGCTGGACATTTGCGTGTTCAACATTACTGACAATGGTGTAGCCAACGCAATCATTGCTGCAAAGCGGCGGGGCGTAGATGTGCGGATTATCACAGACGACGAACAGCTCACATGCAAAGGCAGCGATGTTGAGCGGCTCCAGGAGGACCACAACATCCCGTTCAAGACAGACAACGATCCTACCAAGTTTATGCACTCCAAGTTTGCAGTTATTGACCGGCGTGCAGTTTGGTGCGGCTCGTACAACTGGACCGTTGCTGGCCGCCGCAGCAACAATGAATCCGTTATTTGCACCAACGATCCAGAAACAGCACACGCGTTCAGCTCCGAGTTTAATAGTCTCTGGAATCAGTTCTCGTAATCGCCTGATCTAGCAGCAAAAATTTTGCTGTTGCTATAAATTGGCGCATGTTCAGTGCCAATTGCGCCTTTCTTTTCTCCTTAGTTTTAATTTCTTTTGTGAAAGAATGCTGCCTGATGATGACTCTGTTATTTTACATGTATGGCTTACATAGCAAACTTGACACTTTGCCAAGATGATGTAAATTAGACTGAGGGCTTGCTTCTTTCCAAAGGGTGAAACTGGTGATTTGCTCAACTCGAGCAATTTCTCTAAAACATCACAGTTTTAGGCACCTAATTGTGAAAATACCTTTGAGCTGATGCTGTGCTAGCACAGCTGATCTTGGCGCCATCTTAGGCGGTGGTTCCTGGGCTGGGCGGTAATTGGCTCAAAAGCCTGTAGCCCGGCCCCGTGCCTGCCCGCAGCGGAGAATACCTGGTCAGGTGCCAATAATATCCCGCGCTCGTGGCGCACATGAAAGGATGCTTTTATCTCTGAATATATCTGTACTTTTTTCTACACAATATAAATATAAAAATGTCTGGCTTTTCGGATTTGGCAGGTGGTGGAGCCGATTGCGGCCCTGGCAATGGCATGAACGGGCTTATGAAGCAGTTTAACCGCGACCATTCGTTGGAGCAGGCAAGTAGCTGTGCCCTATCAGCGCTAGCGACAAAGCACGTACAGATGGAAAGCTGGTGTAGCACAAACTAACCAACAGCAAACGCTTCTATATGTAGGATCGGTACAACCCGGCACAGGCGTCGACTTCAAAGCAAGCGTTCCGGCAGGCGTTTAGACAGAATGCACCAGCAGCGTCGCCGGGCGTGATGTCAGCAAATGCAGGGACACAGGGTCCTGGTACATTTAACTTTACCGAGATGCGTCACGAGCTAGGTGGCATGCAAACGCGGCCAATGGCGCCGGGAGCTGACTGGTCGGCAGACTTTGCTCGACACCAGGCAGCCGGACTGGCTACCGGAAACGCCGATCTTGAGCGAGCGTTTATGCAGGCGGGCACACGGCCAGGGCCAATGCACGCCGGCGCACCGATGCACATGCGCCCAATGGTTGGCCCGCACGCGGGGTGGGCTGAGCAGTTCCACCAGCCTGCAGTGCAGGCGCCAGTCAGTGCTGCCGCGCCAGCTGCTGCTGTGCAGACCAATCCGATGGCAATGGCATTCAACGAAGCGCGCATGTATTCTATGATGCCTGGACCGATGATGCATCAACCCATGATGCACCAACATATGATGCACCAGCCCATGGTGCATCAACCCATGATGCACCAACCAATGGTGTCGCAGCAGCAGCAGCAGGTAGGTGCAACTGCTCAGCAAGCAACAGATGTTACGACTGATGACGACCTGGCCAAAACGGCAGCACAAATCCTAGACTCAGTGCGCAATTCTGCTAATCCAAAGTTTAAGGACTCTGAATTCTTCTCCTTTATGCAACAACTTGCCGACAAGCAGGCGACTATTGATGGCGAGCAGATAATCACCGGCGACGCACAAAAGCAGGCAGAGTCCAGTGGGCCTACGTGGGCCACAGAGTTTGAAAAACGAGCCGACGATCTGATAAATCGCGAATCGGCAGCTCGAGTAGCAGACCAGACGCCTGCCGACGGCAAGATTGTCTCGGAAGAGTTTGCGCGTGGACTGGAGCGCAACTGGGCCGAAGAATTTGAGCAGACGCTGGACGGGCCGCTGAATGAGACGTCAGTCAGCGGTCATCCGCAAGATGCTGATCTGGCGCTGGATCAGCCGAGTTCCGAGTATGTGCACCGCGAGGCTGACAGCGACTGGCTTGAGCGCTTCAAAGACAACATTGAGCCCATGCTCAATGACCAGGACCGCGAGTGGCTGGATACGCAAAAGGAGTGGGAGACGCTTGGCTCGCTTGAGGCCGCATACCGGGCCACCGATCCTGAGCTTAACGTATATCATTTTCAGCGGAGCAACTACTACGAAGACATGGCACCCGAGACCTTGCAGGATACCATCCAGCACATGCGCCAGAACCCCGAGGTTGCCAGTCTCAGCGACACTATTATGGCTATGGAGTCGGCGGTTACACAGAACCCACAGGACGCTGCCATGTGGCTGCAGCTGGGGCTCAAGCAACAGGAAAACGAGCAAGAACAGGCAGCCGTTGCTGCGCTGCGGAAGGCAATTACGCTCGATCCCGAGTCGCTGGGCGCACATCTAGCCCTGGCCGTATCCTACACCAACGAAGGATACCAGATGGACGCATATGACGAGCTGCACGAGTGGGTTTCTCGCCACGACCGTTACAAGTCGCTAGTCCCAGAAGTTGCTCCTGAAAACATGAGCAGCAGCGAGGCCCGCAAGGCCTACGTGCAGGACCTCTTTATTAAGGCTGCGCGCATGTCGCCGGGCCAGGACTGGGATCCTGATGTCCAGATCGCACTGGGTGTGCTGTTCAACATATCGACGGAATACGAAAAGGCCGTGGACTGCTTCAAGGCTGCGCTCTCCAAGCGTCCTGACGACTATATTCTGTGGAATCGCCTTGGTGCAACCCAGGCACACGTCGGAAATAACAAGGAGGCCACCGCTGCATACTTCCGCGCACTGGAGCTCCACCCAAGCTTTATCCGGGCTCGCTACAATATGTCGTTGGCATCAACCAACATGGGTCAGCACCGGGAAGCGGCAGAAAACTGCCTCATTGCTCTGTCCTTGCAGCAGCGCGAGATGCAGACCATTGACAGCAAAGGCAAGGCCGCACAGATGGACGGTCCGCAGATGATGCCGGCCAGCGGAATGAGTGCTACCATCTGGAACGCACTGCAGCTGTCAATGTACATGGTAGGCGAACCTAAGCTTGCTGAGGCTTGCGAAAGACAGGATCTGGATGCGTTCCGCCAGAAATTTGACTTCTAGGGTTTTATCACGTGCATGATCGCCCAAAAGGTGAAATTCCAGCGTTTACTGCTTCGGGCTATATGGTTTTAAAAATATAATAAAATCGTTCTGCCGTACACTTACTTGAAATTTGTTACTTCTGATTTATTACCAAACAATGGGTAGCCCCGAATCATACGACATACACGCGCTGAAGGTTCATCCACAGCTGGTGCTGGATACATGCAAGGAGCGGATCAGCTGCGGATCGTGCGGAAAGAGTGTAAAGTTTTTCTGCTACTATTGCTACAAGCCGGTGGCAGGGCTAGAAGGCAGGTTCCCGCAGATTCGGCTGCCGTTTAAGCTGGACGTGGTGAAGCACGCCAATGAACTGGACGGAAAATCGACAGCTGTGCACGCCAAGATAGTTGCACCGCAGGATGTGGATATTATCCCATTTACCGACACATGCCTGGATGGAGTAGATGTGCAAACGACAGCGTTGTTGTTTCCAGGACCGGTAAGTTTGAATAGTGATTGTATATTTTGAAACTCAGGCATTAGAATCATGAGTAAATAGCTAGATGTTTGCCAATCCCGGTTTGTAGGATGCTCAAGATGTGGCTGACATGGACATGACTGGAGTTGAAAGGGTTGTGGTTATTGACGGGACGTGGAGTCAAGCCAAGATGATGATGCGCGTTTGCCCGCAGCTGCAGCGCATGCAAAAGGTTACGATAAAGCCTCGGCGAACACGATTCTGGCGGTTTCAGAACATGGACGACCAGTACCTGGCCACGATCGAAGCCATATATTTTTTGTACCGCGACAGTGTTGGTAGCAGCTACAACGGGGAGTACGATGCGCTGATGTACTTTTACAAATACTTTTATGAGTACATCCAGAGCGAATATGCGTCGCAACCGGAGCGGTGCTTTAACCACCGGCACCAAAAGAACTACATCGAGTACGACTCTGCGCCGCTAAACCCAAATGTTCGTCTGACTAAGCCTGATACCGTGGCCAAAGTCAACTACGACTTTGATGATTTGGAGCTGGGCCACATGTTTGGAAGCACAGATCCAGAGTAGATGAATACAATAAACAAGACACATTGTTTAGAACGAATAGAAAGTGCTGGATGTAGCTTATTCGGCCGATTTAGCATTCCCACTCAAGACAAGCTTAACAGCCTTGGGTAGAATATGGTGCTCGACAGCGTGGATCCGGTTCTCCAGATCTTCCAGTGAGTCACCTTCCTTGCAGGGGATCTCTTCAACCAAAATGGGAGCTCCCTTGTCCACTTCTGGAATGACATAGTGTACCATAACTCCAGTCCGAGACCGCGAGCCAGCCTTGAACTCGTCGTACGCACGGTCAATGGCGTGTGCGCCGTCCAGCTCGCCGGGAAGCGCAGGATGGAGGTTGATGATCCGGCCACGGAAGCGATCGATGAATGCAGGCGAGAGAATATGCATCCAGCCAGCCAGAACTATCAGATCGGGTGCATAGTCAGACGCAATGAACTCGGCCAGGTCGCGGTCAAAGTCCTCGCGCGATTTGCCTGCGTCCCGGTACTCCTTTAGAGTACGCACAGCGGTAGGGATATCAGCATTGGCGGCACGCGTCAGTCCATATGCGTTCTTTTTGTTGCTGACTACAAGCGAGATATGACCACCAAGACAGTCTTGCTGCTGAGCGTCGATTAAAGCCTGCAAATTAGAGCCACTGCCGGAAATGAGCACAACGATTTGCTTGGTCATTTGGAGATACACAAAATATAAAGTTGGGGAAAGAAAAGGGAAAACACAGTTTGTTAGGCGATGGATAAGCCAGCGCAAATCAAACTAGTGAAATCAAAACTCTAGCGATGGAACCTGGCTAGGCTTTGCATCCTGCACAGGTAGTAGCGTATCCACAAAAGAGCTGAACGTATTCACATACTCGGCCAGTGATGTGGAATCGGACGAGCCGCTGTTAAGTTCGCGCAGTAGCTGGCCAAGCGTTGGCGCCTGGAACGGATCAAACGAGTCAAAGCAGTCGCTTGCAATAGGAGTACACACGCGGCCGGTTTTAGGATGCACGCAGAATGGGCTTTTGAGCAGATGGTTGAGGTGTGTTGTAACGTTTTCGTCCAGCCGTGGATACGTCAGCTGCAGCATCATGTCGCGTTCAAATGATGCAAGACCAAATTTAGCACCACGCTTGGAAGCGCGACGGTCAACAGCATCAATCATCTCAGACCACTTTTCAACTGACGAACGATCTGGGTGCTTTGACCACTGTGCATCGAGTGACTTGCGTAGCTCCTCGTCGGGTAGTGCTGCTAGAATTTTTGTCCAGCGCTCTTGAGTAAGCAGAATCTCCTGGTCCACAAGAAGAATATCCTCAAAATATTCCTCAATAATATTCATTGACCGCGTAACGTGCGGATGTGCTGCTTGGCGCTGCGACAGGTTAACCTTGCGGCTCTGTTCCGCGCCTCCGCGCACCATCGATAGGTACTTGGCCACTGCCTTGCGGCCAGCGTCGTCCAGCGCGCGTGCGCGCTCATCACATACCCAGCAATGAACACCACGACGACCCGAGTATACCCACATGAGCTTCTCAAACCCAAAGTCCTCCCGCAGCGCCCGGTCCACTACATGCATGGCTACAATCATGAAGCGCCAGCATAGCTTACATATGCTGCCGCCCTGGCAGCACGTGCGCACATCGTCGTAGTCCGTCATGTCCACGTCAAACACCAGCTCTTTGGCCACCGGTCGGAATGCCCCTGGCTGCAGTGACTTTGCATTACGTGGCTGCGCAGTGAAGACTGCGCCAATGTCAATTTTGCTTGGCGCCAGTCGCTGTACCTCGCGATGCAGCTCGTCGCCGTCTTTGAATGATTGGTAGCGTAGATATATGCCGTCGTTAATGGTAAAACTGAATTCGCGGTGTGTAAACAGAGACGTTGGAGCAGGTGCCTTGTAGTTGAGCCACTGATAGAAGACAGAAAACGGAAACAGCCGCTGGTAGTATTGTGCAAGCGTCTCTGTTGAAATATCTTCTATTCCGTCTACAGCCATCGGGACCTCATCAACATCCATCTTGGGCTCGTCTGTGACCATCATTTTTAAATACAAGCTACAGTAACAAGAATAACGTGCCGTGAAGAGCAGAAAAATATTTAGCATAAACAAATATAGGTTGATAAATACGCGAATAACGATTACAAAATTAGTGGTAATAATTTTATCACGTGCAATCCCAATACTGCTGAAGAGTTTGGCTAGCAAACTTGATTTAACAGCTAGAAAAATTTTGCATTGCTGATTATTCATATTTGTTGTGTAGCTAAATCAATAATGTCGAGACAGGAGCTTCTATCGCCCGAGGGCCTTCGTGTCGATGGTCGCCGTGCAAACGAGCTGCGTCGAATTCTTTGTCGCGCATCAGTGCTCAACACAGCTGACGGATCTGCGTATTACGAGCAGGGCAACACCAAAGTGCTGGTAGCTGTGTTCGGTCCTCGTGAGCCCCGTGCTCGCGGTCAGCTGCAGCACGATCAAGCGATTATTAATGTCGAGTTTAACATTGCACCGTTCAGCACCAGCGAGCGGCGGAAGCGGTCCAAAGGCGACAAGCGCCTGCTCGAAATTGCCTCGTTTGTGCGGCAAACATTTGAGGGCGCTATTCAGAGATCTGTGTACGCACGGTCGCAGATTGACATATACTTGCATCTGCTGCAGCACGACGGCGGTACACTAGAAACCTGCATTAATGCGGCAACGCTGGCACTGGTTGATGCTGGCATATCAATGGATGACTATGTGTGTGCGTGTACTGCAGGCTTTATCGATGAGACACCGGTACTGGATCTGAATTCTGTCGAAGAGTCGTCAATTGAAACTCCAGATCTGACTGTTGCTGTGCTGCCGAGGAGTGGCAATATTGCTCTGCTGCAGATGGAATCAAAGCTGCATTCCACCAAGCTTGATAGTGTAATGGAGCTAGCCATCGAGGGGTGCAAACATATTCACAAGAAGCTGGATGAAGCCGTTCTGGCAGCTGCCAATGATCTGGCTGAAAAACTCAGTCATTAAACGTAAATATATGGATTTTAACCCGTAAAATTGTGCACTTTGCTTGTGCTGGATAAAGAAATCAACTTGAAATATTGCTAGGATTATGGACTGGCCTTCATTGATTTACACATTTGGCTACTTATCAAGAGGATTGAATCCTAGCTGCGACCAAAGAAGTTCTTGCTTGGCATTTCCCAGCGAATGAAGTGCTGGCTGTAGCGGCGTAATACTGACAGCTCGTTTGTGCACCGCCCACACGTCTGTGTTTTCCTCGGCGCTGGTTTCAATTGCAACTGAAGCCGAGAACACATAAGTTGCTCCATCCTCGCCATCGATTCTGTTTCTGGCCCCACTGTCTGACTCTACAGTACCAGCGTCGTCTACTGCCACTCGTAGCTGCTTTTGCTTTGCAGACAACTGGCTGTTATCTACTTGCTTATTTTTAATCTGCAAGCCAGTAATTGGGTGAATATCTGACGGCTTGATGTCTTCAAGTCTCTTGTACAGAGAGCCAAATCGAGTTGTGGCCATCCGGGTGATGTAAATAGGCGGATCCAATGTTGCTACTAGAGGAATATTAATGTTGAACACGCCGGCTTGAGTTTTGGACCATGCATCCGAGTCCCACAGTTTGGAAATAACAGAGCACGCAATATTGCACGCGTTTTCAGCCTTGTTGTCGGAAATGTCGCGATTAAAGAATGCAAATGATAGCGCAACTGCCTTTTTTCCATCAATCGCGGCTTCCATAGCTGCACCAAGTGTTCCCGAAGCCATGGCACAAGTGCTACACGCGAAACGGGTCATTAGTTTAGCTCTATTTTATATCAGCTAGCTATTTAAAATGTGGAACTTACTTTGCAGTATTGCTGCCCAAATTTGGCCCCGATATCTACAAAATAACCCAATGATAATAATTGTACATCAGCCGATACGTCCAGATAATTGTTTCTTGCGTGTTATACATATGTTGTCAGAAACTTACCACAATGTCAATATCCGAGAACAGGTGATTCAGTGCAATATTAACACAGCTTGCCGGAGTTCCAGAGGCCGTAAACCAACAATTCTTTTCAGCAGCAATGTCGGTCGATGGGATAAGCTCTTCAAGCACAACAGGCTCGTTCACCAGAAATGCCTTGGCAATCCACGACCGTTGAGTTGCTGGAATACACACACTACAAGCAGCACAGTCTGAAGCATAGTTTAGATACAAGCGACACATATATCAAAATAACTGACACAGAGGATAGTCGTACCGAACATTCCACCCCAGTTTGCGCTGGAGCACACCAATGAATCTCTCAATAAACGGGCTTTCGTCGCTCAACGGCCCATCGTCGTTTGTGATCAGAACAGTTGGTTTTTGCATTTAGCCTATTGTCAAAATATGACAAAAAATTACGAGAGTAAAAAAGGTGTTTCACAGGAATCTCCTACATGAAATGGAACACTAAAACATGCCTTACTGCTGTTCGGCATATCACTTAATCAAAAAAGGCCGATAAGAGCATTTGCTTTCTAAAGCTTTCCGGCAATAATTGCAAATACTTTTGGGAAACATTTCTAAAGGTCGATTCAGCTTGAAATGCTGTGTTGTCCACACGTATATTCGTACATTGATTAACATGTGCAGAGTGTGGTCAAAGTGTAGGCAAAGTTGTGGAAACATGTCCCATTATCTGCGTCTGTTGATTTCGAGAGTAATATTGTTTAGTTAATCACACAATTTAGCCTTGCTGGTCATTTAGTTGCTTCATTTCGCTTATCTCTCTGGCTATGGATTTTCGTTTCCTGGGGTTCATGCTCCTCCTGTGCGTGAGCGTGCTAGGAAACACCGAAATTCGGCACTTTCGGCCAACTGTTGATGGTCAGAAGGCTCATTGCTCGCAGAAGCTGCCAGCCACTATTTTGTCTGCACCGTTTACGCAGACAGACATATTGACCATCGCGTCACTGGAAAGCACCAAGCACAATCGGCAAGATAAAGAGCATTGGTATTGCTTGCGAAATCTTGAGCCAGAGCTTTCACATGAGCTGCGGATATCATACGCAGCCACCACACCATCGAGGTTCATTATAGATATTTTCTCGATTTTGGAGATTCAGCAGCTGTACAATCTCACAAACGAGCATGTGTTGTTTGCTCAGGAGGACACAATGGAACAGATAATGTATGCTAGAGTCACGGTCTCGTATGCCGGTGTTTCACATATCCCAGGCTTGGAAAACGACAGTGTGCCATATATATTTACACTTGAAAAGCACATATTTGGACTACCTGTACAGGCGCTTTGGCTGATTGCCGTTATTGTGGTGGTGGTTGCATCAAGCGTTCTGGTAGTTACGCCAAAGCTGCAGGCAGTTATTAATTCAGTTCTTTCTGAGCCAGACGAGGCCCAAAAGGAAGACTAGATTTTGCATTTCTCTACCAAACCTCAAGCATGCATTTGAAATAAACTTTAGCATTTGTTTAAAGCAAATATTATGCGTTTGTCAGGACATTTTAAAACCCTACCTTTTCGAGATTTTAAAATGGCACCAGTAATAACCTTATCTTGTTCCCTCTTTTAATATTCAGTTCCGTTATCAGTTTATTATTCAATTTGTAGAGACAAAGCGAATTTGGCAGTGGAAATGGTGCTAGCTCGGGTTTGCAGAGTGGCGCTACGCGGATACGCGACAAAGGCGGCAAAGGTGGACATTGCAGCACTCAAGCGACTGCGGCAGTTGAACCCAGTATCGATGAGCCGGGCCAAGGAGGCACTGATCAGCAGTGAGAATGACGTTGAGCGTGCGCTGACTTGGCTGGAGCGCGATGCGCTGGCGGCAGGGGCGCAGAAGGCGGCCAAAGTCAAGGATCGCGTAGCTGCCGAGGGCGCGGTAGCTGTGTACGTCAACGATGCGCAGACGGCGGCGACGATGGTGGAACTGGGGTGTGAAACAGACTTTGTAGCACGCAACGCGACATTTGTGGAGCTGGCCAGCAGCATTGCACGTGTGGGCGCAGCATTTGCAGGAAGCAGCGACTCAGTAGTGGCCAGTGTTGGTGTGGATGCGTTGGCTGCTCGCGCGCTGGGTGCGCACAGTGTGAGCGATGCAGTTACAGAGGCAATTGGGCGGCTGGGCGAGAACGTGGTGCTGCGGCGCGTAGCCACAGCTGGCGGCTCGGGCGCAGTTGTGGGAGCGTACGTGCACGGCGGATCAGGAGCGGCTGGGCGAATTGGCGCTCTGGTAGCGCTGCGCAGCGATGGCGAGAGCAGCACTCTGACGCAGTTGGCACGGCAACTAGCGCAGCATGTGGTTGGGTTTGCGCCGCGCTACGTCACTCATGCTGAGTGGGAGCGCGCTGGCGGCAGCGGTGACGCAGCCGCAGTGCTGGAGTCGCAAGCGTTTGTGTTTGGCGGTGGCACCGTCGGTGAGGTGCTGCAGCAGGCGTCGCAGGCGACAGGCGCACCTGTGCATGTAGCCGGCTTTATACGGTTCGTGCGTGGCGAAGGTGTGGTCAAGCCGGCTCGCCCCAGCTTTGCTGATGAGGTGCGCCAGCAGCTGGCTTAGTTCTCCGCCACTTTAGTTCCGTGTGAAATAAATTTTTTCCGTCTCTTGTTTTCGAATTAAGCATAATGCGAATCGGGCGGCGGCAATGAACCACTACTCCACCATAGGCGAACAGGCCGACGCCGGGCTGTTTGTGCCGGCATTCCGAAGGAAGCGCACAGCATCAATGCAGGCGCTGCGCGGCTTTGACATTGATTCTGGCTCTGAGTCTGGCTCTGGCTTTGATTCTGGCTTTGGCGCTGGTTCTGGCTCTGAGGCCGATTTTGGCGGCCCTGACATGGAGCTTGATTTTGGCTCTGACTCTGACCCCAACATTGGCTTTAGCCCTGGCACTGATAGAGTTTTCAGCTTTGGTTCCGGCGGCGATGCTGGCGCCGAACTCATTAGAGCATCGGCTGATGGCATGCCGGCTGCATCCGACACCTCGACGCTGGTGGCAGAGCGACGCGTACCGGAGGCCCCGTCAGTGCCGGTGGGCGCAACTGTGTTTTGGGCGCGGCGCCATGGGTTTCAGCGGCCGTGGGACCCGCTGTTTGCGCTGCACTGCGCAGCTACGGCGACGCTGGCAGGCGGGTTCACATTGGCGCTGGCGCTCTACGTGCATGCAGATGGCAGTGTAGCATGGGCGGTGGTATTGGGTGGCGAGGTGCTGCTGCTGGCAGTCGCATTGGCACTAGATGCAGCTGTGATTCTGCGCAATGTTGAGGCTCGTGGGGCGCGGGCACAGGCCCGCAATGGTGCATACGAATTCCGCCGTGGCGTGGCAGTTGTAGATGCGGTGTCAAGCGAGTGTGGTGTGTGCTGTGTGCGCGCAAAGCTCGGCACGCGCCATTGCAAGCTGTGCAACAAGTGCGTGGCTGGCTACGACCATCACTGCCGCTGGCTCAACACCTGCATTGCTGCTGCAAACTACCGCCTGTTTATGGCCTTTGTTGTCTGCTCTCTGCTCTACACGCTGCTGGCGCTGGTGTGCTGTCTACGTGCCGCTGCCTGTGCTGCCTCTGATCTGCCACGCTTTCGCTACGCACTGTGGTCGGCCATTGGCGCAGAGGTTCCACCGACTGGACCGTTGGCTGCCATTGCTGTGACCGGATTTCTGCTGGTGCTGGTCGCCTTCATGCTGGCCGACACTGTTGCGCTGCTGGGCCTGGCGCTGCTGCTGGCCTTCCATATGCGCCTTTGGTGGCTCGACATGCGCACTGTTGACTATCTGGCTCTACCGCGCCGCTTGCGTACAACGTCATCATGGCTGGCCACTGCACGTCGCTATCGCTCTGTCAACAGCTCGCCGCGCCTGCCTACTCATCGCCGCTCGCCCTCGCGGTCGTCTGTTATCAGCGCTGCCAGTTCACGCCTGTCGCTCATTGCCTGTCTGCCGCCCCAGGGTGTGTCTCTAATTGTTGGCTCTGCCGAATCAGTACTAGTGCCGCCGAGCTCGCCGTGACTGCTGCCCCATAAGCCTGGCTCATTTTGCCTGCATAACTAATATGCCTTATAGCCTGAGCATTTTCTTACCCCTCATCCTGTTAAATAACCAACTTTTACTTATACAATGTTGCCGTCCAGGAACCGTGTGCAGGCCAAGAAGATCTTGCCCACATTGCAGTCTGTCGTGCTATCTTCTGAGCCAGTGCTAAATAATCCCACTGCTTCGGCGCTGAATAAACCCTCCACAACAGCATCAGCAAAGCAGTCAAGTGAAAAGTCAAAGGTCCAGCAGACCAAGACCGAGCAAAGCCACAAAAAGGCACCCGAACAATCATATAATTCGGGTACAACTTACACCAATGCGGAGGGCCAATACACATACACCACCGATGAGAATGGGTACGCTTGGATGTACGATAACCTGTATGGCCAGTACTACTACTATGATGCTTCGCAGGGGCTCTACGTGCCATACGTTGCCGCTGACACAGCCAGTGCTGCCAGTGCCATTGTTGGCGGTTCGGCCACTGTCTCTGCTACTGCAGCCACAAGTGAGGGCATTGAGCGCAGTACAGCTGAAAAAACCAAACACCCAAAGCAGCGGCGAATTGTGCGGATGGCTGGCGGCCAGGTGTGGGAAGATTCAAAGCTTGATGAATGGCCAACTGATGACTACCGTCTGTTTGCTGGCGACCTAGGCCCTGAAGTTACAGACGAGGTTCTGCAACAGTCATTTGGCAAGTTCCGGTCACTGCAGCGTGTCCAGGTTATCTGTGAAAAGGCAACTGGCAAGAGCCGTGGCTACGGCTTTTTGAGCTTTGGTGATGCAGATGACTTTTTCGCTGCCTGGAAGGAATTTAATGGCAAGTATGTTGGAAGCCGCCCGATCAAGTTACGCAAGAGCACGTGGAAAGACCGCAATGCCGATATACGCAAGATTAAGCGCCATGACAAGCGTGCCTTTCTTGACTACAAGCAGCGCAAGCGGTAGCTGTTTATATATTTGTGTTGGCTGACTGCACTTTAGATTGATTATATCAAATATATTAGTATATAGCAAAAAGTGTGTACTTTAGCTTTCCTGGAACTGCCTGCCATACTCTGCGTCAGCAGCAAGACTCGTTTACATGGTTAGACCGGATGGGCATCCTGTGTCCATTGGTATCCAGCAGTGAATCCTTGAGTGAGCCTGAGCTATCATTGCCATCCAGCCCTGCCTGCTTGACTCGCCGAATCATCAGGATGTACCTGATAATCTCTACAAGGATTTGACCCAGCGTCAGCCCCAAACAGATAATGAGGAACATGGGGATATAGGGGCTCATGATTGCAATCATCAGCACATAGCGAATCATTGTGACCACAAAATAAAAGCAAGCACGTGGAAATATCCTCCATGGCTGCCCAGGCTTGTCGCGGATACAGTCGATGCCTAAAGATAAGAGCCGCTCGACAATGCCCAGCATTATGAGGAAGAAGTATGCCAGCGCAAACTGCGAGTCTGTCCGCAGTGTGTATGCCTTGAACACCAGCCCCAGGTACACTGACTTTTCACCAGATGAACGACTGACTAGGTGTTGGTGTGCATCCTGAAACACACTATAAAGTGGTGAAGACATTCGTGTGACTTTGGAGAATAAAAACTTGCAAAAGGGCTGCCTACTAAGCAACAGCAGAAACAAATGAAAGAGAAAAGAGCTTTATAAACACAATGGTGGGAAACTCAAAGGAAGAGACAAGGAAAGAAAAAGGAACAAAAACAGATGGCCCATGGAAGGAAAAAGGAACAACGAAGGAATTTTTTGCCTCTGCAATCTGTCTGTCAGAAGACACATTTGATGCATTTGGCCAATCGGTTGTCGTGTTTTCGTTCACATTTCCCCACAAAGCTGGATTTAAATTGGCTGACTTTCAAAGCTATTCTCCCTAAAATCGCAATATATGGGGAGGTGAGAGTGTGTGCCTCGTTGAGCCTCGGACTTTGCAATCTTGAACAGTTGTGTGGTAGTGCTGTGAATAATTTGTAAATAGCTAGTACTGAGTCAGTTGCATATGGATTGACTGATTTTTACGATGATTCCGTCACTTGCAACAGTAGGGTTAGCACTAATCTGAATCAAATATATTGTCAATACCAGACTTTCTTGAAATTAGGCATTTGCAAGCGTTGACCACCTGCTATAACGCGGAATAATTAGAAATTGCTAGTGTGTCGATTGAGCTGCCAAACGAGAGTGCAATCAGAATAGGCTGAAATGATCGCTGGTTTGTTGCTTGCT
Organism: Coemansia sp. RSA 720; assembly: GCA_027577495.1. NCBI lineage: Eukaryota > Fungi > Kickxellomycota > Kickxellomycetes > Kickxellales > Kickxellaceae > Coemansia > Coemansia sp. RSA 720. The sequence continues at coordinate 56,644 of JANBQV010000040.1, forward strand.
AGAAGGCAAAAGTATTCTTAACCCCAAGTCACTATTCATTCTTGATGACAATGCTCAAATTATGCTATACTTTTCCAACAATACTGTTTGTTTATCCATTTTGATTATATAATATTTAAATAAATAGTGTTTATATTTGCTATGGTATACTCAGTAGCGCTCATCTGCGGTGAACATGGTTATACAATTCATATTGCACATTTAGCTAGACTGGTCTGTCATTTGGCAAATATTGTCGCTTTGTCTCGTGCAATCATCCCATGACCAGTGCATCTGAAACACATATTTTAAATTGTCACGCCAATCATGCATGATAGTAAAAGCCAATGGTTTTTCATTGCCCTTGTTTAGTAACTAGACGCTATCTGTCCATTTGAAAGTCCCTGTGACTGTACTATTAACTGCCATACCATGCACGAGGGTGATGCGATACTTGGTATTTTTTTGGCGACATACTCGTCAAAGGGCGATTACCTGCCCTTGCGCTACCCTATGTCCGAGCTTGACTATGAATATACCGAGACATTACTAAAAGAGGCTAAAGCAAAAAAGCGCTCTTCGCGGGCGGAGAAATGTAATGGCGCTGCTGCGACCGAAGCCGAATCAGAGGAACCTGACTCGGGCATAGCAGCCGCCGACAAGCCGTTGGCAGACACAAATTCAATGGCAGCAACAGTGGCACCTATAGCCACATCGAGCGTAAAAGATGGAGCACCTTCTCGCAACGACAGCTTCTCGTCAATAGCCAATGCAGGCTCGAACCCAGTGACGCCAGGGTCAGCAGCACCGTCAACCACCACTGTACCAGTATCATCAACCAAGGCAAATAGTCGTGGCGATAGCAAGCCGCGAAGTACTCCGGGTGCAGCAGCTACCAGCGAGTTTGCAGACACATCGCGACAGGAATGCGACAGAGGCACTGCTAAGAAGTCGTATCTTGAGCAGAATGTGCATGGATTTGAGACCAAGTTTCTTGCTCAACTGTTCTCGCCTCGGCCGTCGATGAGCGATCAGCGCTTTCAAGTTGCCATTGACAATGTGCTGTTTGTCGGACACCCGCTGCGGGACGACCCAAAGGAAAAGACACGAGACCCCGATTATTATGACACAGAGCAGGACGATACCGAAACCATGTCGCGGCTGGCCGATTATGATGGCTGGAAGGTTAAATCAGATAATATGCTGCGTCCAGGGTCGAACCAGCAAGGCACACGGCTGCTGGCTGATTTGGGGCTTATCAGTTTAATGCTTAATCGCGAGCCCAGCGAGACTGGAGAAAGTGCAATATCGGAAGGCGAGAGAGCAGTGCGCGACAGCAAAGAGTGGAAGCGCCGCGGCTACTGGAAGCGTGTTTATCCAAAACTATTTCATGTGGTGTTTATGCTGGACAACACCGTCCCAGACATTGAGTTGCTGGCAGATCGCATCTATGACCATGTAATCAAGCGGCTGACCAAGACGTTGATGGTTGAGCAGATGGAGTCTGACTATGTGCTGACGCAGTCGCGAGTGATTCGCAGCCTGAACGACCTGGCGCAGTCCGAGAACCATTCACCGACGCGATATCTCCAAGATATCATGTACCGGTCTACGCTGGCAGCAAACCTTATTGAGCTGTACAACGGTCTGCGCAAGGGTGGGCTGGTCAATCTGCATATCCGCAACCGCATTATGCTTTCGCTTCAAATACCGCGGGGACCGCAGCTGGAACGGTCGCTGCCTGCTCCTCGTACCCGGGCATTTCTCAATACAGAGTACAGCGCTACTGGCTATAACAGCGTAAATCCTGCTGAAGCCAGCGTCAGTGCATCAACTACACACACTCCGCGACCAGATACGCCGGCCGATGCAACCACAGCTAGTCGCTCAGTCGCACCAGCGATTCAGGAGTACTGGGGCCCAATTGTGTTTTCGCATGATGTCGGCAGCAAAATACACATCAGCAGCAATAGCATAGCACACGGCGCTACTGCACACGGGCTGCCATCCAAACTCTCGCTTTTGACTGGAAATATGGGCTCCACGCATGGGTCACAGGGCATAGTTGTCACTGGCCGCGAGCTTCAGCCCGGAGAGCATTGTGGATACCCACACATTGAGCCTTACCATGCCATTCTGCTGCTTGAAGATGCGGCAAGCTTGAAGCATCGGCTGTTATATTCAGATGCGTCGCCTACGCTGTTGGCTGTTATTGAAAAGGCATCGCCAATGCGACCGCTGCTAACACTGCACTCTATGGTTGACTGCTCGTTTGCACAGCTCTGTCGCTTTGTGGCACATCTTGTATACTGGAACATTGCCCGGCTGATCTGCCCAGTGAGTTTAAGCTTTACGTACGTGCCAACTGCTATAAAGCTGACGCACAGCCTTTTGGAGAGATTCAACGCGCAATCATACAGCCTGTGTACACTGCCCCAGATGCTAAAGGCGATGGATCCGCCTCGGCCTGCAGCGCAGGTATTGGATTCAATACTAGCGTCAAAGCTGACAGCGGCTGATTACACCAGTGCCAGCCACGACAAGAGCGAGATGAATTTGCGAGGATTTAAACCCGAGTTCCGCGACATGCTGGTGTTTATGCTGCGCGAGGGCACAATTGCGCAGTATCACACATGGCCTGTGGTCTTGGTCCCCAACTACGTAAAGTTCAATCTCAGCGAAGAGCAGTTTGTACGCTTGTCTTTTGCATGGTTCCGCACTCTTCATTCTGAGCATCCTGATCTGCTTGGGGCGTTCCCAGAGGCGCTGCTCAACAAGTCCGAGTTTGAGTGCTGGACTGTCGACGAGAACCATGAGCAGACAGATATTGAACTGGTGGTTCATGCGGCTCGCGAAGCTGAGAACAAGGTGATGCTCTGTCGGGTTATGCGGAAGCTGGCGCTGCGACGCATTCGCGACGTTATGAGTGCTAAGCGCCAGGGCAAGTACGGCGCAGAGCTGCAGCGCATTGACAAGCAGATTGCTGATGAAGAGGACAAGGTTCACGCGTTCTGCAACCGCATGGAACAAGAGAGTATGGAAGTGTGGATAAAAACCAAAGCACAACATGACTCAGTCTTGGAGCAAGCGCGGCAGGAGCGCCTACAAGAGCGACGTGCACACGGCAAGGACATTCCCAAAAGCGAGGCTGCGACTGACAGCAGCTCGCTGTATAAGTGGTACGAATTTGTCAAGCGAGATCCTGATCTAGGCGAATTTGCGCGGGAGATTGTTGGCAAGTATGTGTCGTTTGTGCCAACAGACCCTCCGCCTCACCGCACTGAATCTGAGCGCCGTTACTTGCACCGCCTGGTGCGCGGCCGACCCAGCAGTCAGCAGGACTGGTTCCACCGCCACTCACACCTGTTTACCGGTAATAACCATCTGGTCAAGCTGCTGGGCGGCGATCAGGTGCCGATTGTTCGCATCGAGGCAATGCTGCGAGAGTTTGACGGTGCCGTTCTGCTGCCTCAGCACATTTGACAGCACTGCTATGTTGTCAACACATTTAGTTGCCTGACATGTGCCGATCTAGATGTTGTCCAGTCACGTGAGTCATGTGGCGTGTTTTGGACACGCTGCATATATCTTGTGTCAGATCCCTTCTGTCTTTCTTTAGTCTTCTGTTGTGTCTAATCCGCACTACTAAATATTTCTGTCTGCTGAAGTTCCCTGCATTTGCTGACATAAATTCAACAGCAACCTTGGTCTGCTGTCAGATTTAGTTTTCTCACCCAAGCTTTTGGCAAAACAATCGAGTGCTACGGAAATGGAGCGTGAGCCAGGCAGAGCAAAGGCAACAAATATCTTGCGGCCAGCCAGCCGAGCCCAAGACTCGTCGTTTGCTAGGACCAATGCGGCGTCACCGACAGGAATGGGTGCCAACATGCAACAGCAGCAACAGCCAGTACATGCTTTGGCCGGTGGTGCGCGCCTGATCTCGCCAGCGCCTGGAGCTCAGCCCGGGTTTGGTAGCAACCAGCCGCCCCAGGCAGGCTTGTTGAGACGTGCGCCGTCGGCAGCACAGTTTCAAACTCAGCCATTTCAGATGAGCTACACTATTCCTGAGCACCAGCAGCACCAACAGCATCAACAACCCCCAGTTAGCGCTGGTGGAATTCGGCAGCGCGTAAGCTCGTATTATGACGGTATGCAGATGGGCGACCTTTCGGCTGTGCCAAGGTCGGTCAGCCGCTCCGGCAGCCGTGCAGATCTCGGCCCAATGGCAGCTCAGCAGCAGCTACCGCCGAGATCGGCCTCGCGCGCTGGTCCTGGTGGCCTGTGGCCTGGGCAGATGGGAATGAACGGCCTATTTGGCGGCGGATTTGGCACCATGGGAATTGCAGCTGCTCCGATGAGCGCTGGAATCAGCGGTCCAATGTCGCCGATTGCGCCCCAGTACTACTCAATGCAGCATCAGGTTCAGTCGCCTGTAACTATGAACGCGCCTGGAAGCCGGCCTGGAAGCTCCCTGCAGCACTCGCATCCATCGCGCCCAGCTACATCCACTGGATTCCGTAGCTCTGGTGCTGAGGGCGAAACACCGATGCTTGTCAACGTTGCCCGAGGCGGTGCGCGTGTTATTGGCCCATTGCGAACAAAGCAGGCGCCAGCCGACGGTCCATCTTTTCTGAATCCGATTCCTCAGTCACCGTCATCGGCGCTTGGCAACGGTTTTATGGCAGGTCGGGATGCTGGCGCGGCTCGCGAGCACATTCGTTCGGCGCTGTCAAACCACTCGCTCGAGTCTGGGCGTAGCCGTTCCAACAGCGCCCTGCAACCAACTGAAGAGTCTATGGAGGCTGCCGAAGCGCGTGTCAGCCGTAAGATTCAGGACTTGGAGATCTCCAACACGTCACTGATGGCGGTCAACACGCAACTAGAGTCCCGTGTCAAGACGCAGCGCGAGCAGATTTCCGAGCTGAAGAAGCAGCTGCAGCTGAATGTACCGTATATGTCCGACATAACAATGGATGGTGAATTGCCTGGCGAGATGTCCGATGAGGTAAGTGCATTTACACGCGTGCGGTCAGCACCCATCATTTTGCCCGCTTGCTTGCCACACACTGTGTATCGCATTCAGAGCTTAATCTCAGCAAAAAGAGAGTATGCAAATGTCTGCTTCAGTTGCCAAACATAAATCCCCGCTTATGTCCACCAAATAGACCATGAAGTCGGTGCTTAAGGAGGACAAAGTATTTGAACGCCTGATATCTAATCTGGAACACCTAATACAGGATGCAAAGGCCGCGCTCGAGTACCGATCAACGGTCGCTGCAGGGAAGGTCATCAGCGCAGCCGAGCTAAACGAAGGTAAGTTATGCTATATATCTCACTGATACATTCGGCAATTGTCCCTAATGTGCGTGCTAATATGTGCATGCGTGTTTGGCTGCCGTATCAAATAGATGACTCCCAGCTGACCGTCAACAGCGAGGCAAGAAACCAAGAGAACCAAGAATCGGCAGCATCTACCAGCAATGAAGTGCTATCCAATGGCGCTGACGATACCAAGACCGAAGCGGAGGCAGCAGCAGAGAACGAAGATGAGCAAGATTCTGCCAGCAAGGACAAGGGAGCTGAAGCTGACGACTCCAATGTTCAAGACGCCAAGATGCAAGAGGCTCGCGAGCTGGTTGCACGGCTCATGGTGCTGGCCTTGTCATCGCCAGATCCCTCTACTTCTGAAAAGCCAGCATCTCGCATTCCTAAACGTGCTGGCTCAGCCGCAACACCAGTTGCGGCACGGACGTCGAATGCAAAGGGCGGACTGCGCACACCAGTAAAGTCAGCCAGCGCTCGGATCAGCAGTTTTGGCGTGGCCTCGACAAGCACTCCTGTACGGTCGGTGGCGGTTAGCCCAACGCCCTCTTCAAAAGCCAGCATTGACAGCAAAGATCAGACATCCACCTCTAGTGAAAGAGAGCAGATTCTGGACATTTGCCGCAAGTTGCAGCAGATTCTGTAGCTTTATTTATATTGCATAATTCGGTTAGTATAAAGTCTGCTAGCTACGGTAACTGGGAACATTCAGCTTGCAAGAGCTGCCACATCGAGTCAGTGGTGCTGTCGGGTTTAGTGTCGACACTGCTTCCGCCTAGACTGTCTAGCAATGTCCTGGTAGATGTGTCATTGCTCGGTGTCTGTGCCATACCTGCCATTACATGTTTTGGCTGGGTGAGCGAAAGTAAGGCATCCGCATTGCGCGATCCACGCGTTTGCGATTCAATTCCTCCGTTCAAAGCCTTTGTGGTTACAGAAGAGTTGGTGAAGATTGCCGGCGTAGCTATACTCGGCAGACCGGTCAGTGCCCCAGTTCTAGAGTCGGCGCCAGCACTCTTGACCATCCCTGCAAATGTAAGCTTTGTATGACCCAGCGATAGAGGCCAGCTATCGCTAGAAACTGCGTTATCGCTGCTACTACTACTGTCACTGTCGCCGCTATACGCTGTGGTCACGCTTCCAAGTAAGGCTTCCAGTTGTGCTGTGCTGAGCTCTCTGCCTGTAGTCTCGTGGTTGGCAGTTATGTTAGCGCCGTAGTTACCTGAAAGTGCGGTATCAGTCAAGCACAAAGGCTGTTGGGACTCGGGAGACAAATTGTTGCTAGTTGCAGCGTTAATAGAGCTTTGCAGCATAGGTGCCGGGCATGGGGGTGACGCAATGTTGCTGCTTGCTGTTCTGGAAAGTAGTGGGAGCCCCTGAAGACCTTGAGAAAACGCAGGACCAGTCACAGCATCCAGGATATTTGGCTGTGGCTGTAGAGGTGGCATTGGTGCAGTGGTTCTGAAACTGGGCGCATATCCGAGCTGGTGGTGCGCATGGTAGCCCACCGGCGATGGGTAGGCCGGATTGCGCTGCAATGATGGCATTGGAGTGGTTGGTATATGAGCATTCCAGTCGTAAACTGCAGGCGGTCTGTTATCTGAAGGTCTAGCGTGCGATGTATGGGCTGGTAACAACATGCTGTTTGACGGCGCTAGTCCGATTGGATAACTCATGTCTCCTCCGACAAACATGGTACCTGCTAGAGATGCACCGCGGCCACGGTTTCTCCGGCGTAGGTTACGGTTGTTGTTGTGAACCTTGTGATGACGACGGAGATTACTGAGCACTGAAAATCGCTTGGTGCACCCAGGATGGTCGCAGGCAAATGGCCGTTCACCTGTGTGTGTGTAAACGTGAGAGGTCAAAGAGCTTGGCCGCGAAAATCGCTTTTTGCAATGTTCACATTCGTATTTGCGCTCGCGTTTCTCCTTCTCGCTGTACTGCACAGTAAACACGTGCGGCTTTTGCACAGGGCCAGCAGAGTTCTCACTACTGACGAGACCAGACTGAAATTGTTTGTCGATAGAAAGTGCACTGTCGAATGGGCTGTTGTCGGGTTTGCAATTCGTCCAGATTTCCGCGCTATTATTGACATGTTGAGTCTGTTTGGTAGGTTCCGAGAAAATTGATTCGAGAAACGACTCGTTTAGCGCAACTTTTGGCACCGTGGAAATAGTGTTGGCGAACAGACTGTCTATACAGTCGCTATCGCTGCTAGCAACTGGCGAATTGTCAGCGCGGTAGGTCAACTGTGCCGTATTGCTGCCATTGCCGCTAGAACACTGTATTCCCAGAATCGTCTCCAGCGACTCGATATCTTTGACAAACGTCATAAAGCCCGCTACAGATATTCAAGCTGCAACTGCTACGACGAGTGCAAAACAGGTATATCTACAAAACTAGCAAGTTCTTATCGCACGATATACAAGTAAATAGAGCAGCGCTAGCTTTTCCGCCAGCGTTGAAGAAAACTTGCGGTAAAAGGTACAGTGCGGTCGAGAGTGTAATCTGGCGAGCTATAAATAAGACATTCATGGACCAAGAAAATGGATATATGAAAATTCGAGCCACATTTTAATTAATTTTAGTCTGCCAAAAAGTTATATATATTTTGACAGAGCACTAGCAAGCACATTATACGCATCTAAACGCGTCAAAATTGCGTTCTAGGTTCTCTTACGCTAACCACAAGTTTACCAACATACCTTTTTCAGCACCAAACAGAAAAAAGCTATTTGTGCTTTCACGAGTATAGTTGCTATCAAATGAGCTCTTTGAAATATAACCAAACAAAAAAGCTAATATACAAAGTGAATTCCTAGCAAGCACAGAGTTGCTAGCTGACATGAAGATCGTTCGGTATATATATTTTTCTATAGCACCAGTTAAGCGTAAACCTGCTGGAGCACTCGTCGTGGAAATTAATAGTGCCTAGCACCAAGCCCCAAAAATTGACATTAAGTGTGTACCAACTTTACGGCCAGGGTCTAGAGCCGGTTTATAGCTAAATTACATAGAAACTTTGCAGTGATTGGCTTGCAGACCATTTACAAGTGATCGGCGGGCTGGCGCGGTGTCAGGCTGGTGCAGTTATTTTGTGCGCAATGAGATGGTAAATTAAGCAAGCTGAAAGTCTAGATATGCTCTAATTTCCGCTTGTCTATAAACGCGGCACGCAGCCCTAGCAGCTCGTCTGTCCAGCCCAAACGATCGGCAAGTAGTAAACAGGCTTCATCGCAGTCGCCAAGAACAAGTGCATCGCGATGAGGCATACTGCCAGCAAAGCTGCCGTCAAAGTCGAAGCCCATACCGCGAGTTTTGGACTCGCCCACTCGCTCGCGGTTAATAAGTAGCCGTGGAGTAGTGCTCTGGACCTCGTTGATGAGGGCCGCAAACGGATGCACCTGCAATGACGTCCCCATGACTATAAGCAGGTCGCAGGAGGCAAAGTCGCCTTCCAACAGGTCGAAGAATCGCGTAGGCAAACCTTCGCCAAAGAATGTAATGTCAGGCTTGACAAGAGAATTGCACTTGTCACAGTGTGGGATACTATCGTTGAATATTTTCTCCCGGACCCAGTCCTGTGGAAATTCCTTGCGACACTTGCTGCCAATACAGTGGGCTGCGTGGAACGACCCATGTGCTTCAACAATCAGATCCGATTCAACACCAGCAACCCGCTCCAGACAGTCAATATTCTGCGTGTAATGCCGGTGCAGCAACCCTCGCTTGGCCAACAACTTGACGAAAAAGTGGCTAATTGTCGGAACAAACTGACCTGGATACAGCTCTTTGGCTAGCACAAAGAAGGGCTTTGGTTTTCGGCGAAAGTAGTCAATAGTGAATATAGCCTCAGGATATGGCAGCCGGTACTTTTGCAGATTGGCATACAGACCCGTGCCAGGCGACCTAAAATCGGGAATTCCTGCATCTGTCGAGATTCCGGCACCTGCCATAACGATAATGCTTTTAGCAGAGCCGGTTTTAATCATTTCGGCGATGGAGTCAATCGTTGATGCAGTATTGGCAAAAATAGAAGTGACGCCAACCGGAAGTGAAGGCCTGTGGACCGTCAGCGGTGGCGCCGGCCCAGTAGCTTCTACACGGCCAATACCATCGTCAGAGCTATCCTCACTTGATAGCGAGCCAACTGCACTTGGCACACTGTACGTACTTTCCCCGTCGCTCAAGTCGTCCGAAACACTGTCCTCGTCAGCTGCAGCACCGAGATCAACTGCAGCAGTAGCCTCTTGGCTGGTATGCTTGCCATCGAGATCCAGCGACTCATCAAGCTGCTTGGTCAACTCGTCAATGCTTGTTTCTCGGGTCATCGTGCGTATTCTTGGTTACAATCTTTGGTGTTTATTTTCCGGCTTTCTAAAAGACTGCCACAAATGGAAACTTGGATATTAGGTGTTAAATTGACAAAGGCGCTTTTGCTACACAAGATTGGGTGCCGCTGCCAAATGTTGTGTTTATCCGTGATAAACCTGGGTGACTCCAATGTGCAACTTATTCGATTTTCCACGGATTGCCACATGATTTGCGGAGACCAAAGATTTTGCAAGCAACAGGTTTTATAAACCGAGCTAGAAAGGAATATTCATTGCGTGATCTATACAAGGATTGTCTTGGGCTACGAGCTCCGTATTTATTTTAGCTACTAAAAATGTGCCGCGGCCGATTGCCATCGCACTTGAATCGCGACTAAATAAAGACGTGCAGGCGCGTTAATGATTCGCTGCAGAGGAGAATCTCCCTTTCACAAAGGTGCATCACTCTTTGCAGAAGCAAGTAATCGACATTTCCACATGCACAAAGACACGTGTGGATGTGGCGAGAAGCCCGCAACAAAGCCCGTGTCAGGGGTAGACTGCAAACTGCGAAGCAAACATACAAAAGCAAGCTCGGCCGCTGCAGTTGCGAATAGCACGTCTTTCGATATTTATTTATTTACATTTTTATCCCTCCTTTGAGCTGGTTGCGTTATTTGATATTGCTGTAGTTTTACCTGTTATTTACTCTGACACGCGTGTCCTTATTTATTACCAAATAGTAGCCTTCAATGTCTGATCAGGCGCAGGACACGGCGCAGGACATTTTTCTCCCGCCAACTACAGCAGAGACGGTTGTGTTTTACATTTCCTTGGCAATCAACCTCGCCAACTTTTTCCCTATCATATATGCGCTGGTGTATCGCAAGTTTCCGCCAATGCGTGCCCAGCATGTGGGCATCACAGTTAGTATTGGCATAGGCGGTATTATCTTCAACATTTCGTACAACTTGGTTGAAGGTATGGCCAAATATGAGGGCGTACTCGGCGTCTGCAAATTCTGGGGCGCCTGGGTCATGTTTACATTAGGCCTTGGTATTGTGATGCCTGCTATCAATATGCGGCTAGTGTTGTTCTACCGCATCTTTGTCACTGGCAACACGTACGCTCGATCATCGTCGCGGATTAAAAACTTTATTCGGCGCTTCTGGCCGTTCTTTGCGCTGTGGCTACCAACTATTATTACAAGTATTGTTATATCCGCTCTACCAGGCCGGCAAGGTGCCTGGCTGCTGGAAGACCACGGGCTTCGGGCGTGTAACTTTAGCTACGGATACACATACTGGATCTATGCCTACTTTGCAGCGCAAATTGTGCTGTCGTGGGTGTTGTACTTTAGGATGCGCAAGATTGCCCAGGCATTTAACGGGTTCCGGGTGGCCATCTGGACACTGCTCATTTTTACCACTATTCTGCTGTCGAGTATGATTATCAACATCATCAAGGGCGCTAACAAGTCTTGGGGTCGGATTACGATTGCGCTGGTTAACGTAGTTATGATGACGGCCTACATCTGGCTTATCTTGGGCCCGCCAGTTATTGGTCACATCTTTAGACGTGAGCAGACTATGCGCAAGTTTATGAATTCGCTGCACAAGGATGCGCTTATCGCTCAGCAAACGCGTGCAGTCGACATGCAGTCGCAGCTATACTGTGCCTCTGACAGCGACGTTTATGACATTTCTCCGATGAACGTTCACGATGAGTCATATATTGAGAACAACCACCCAGCAGCAATGAAGGAAGCCAACGCGTCAGAGTATGATTTCAAGTCGCCACATATTACGTTTTCGCCTAATTCACGGTATATGCTTTAGCAGCATTACTCGCCTATATAAATATGTTTAAAATAGATTAAAATAATGAGTTTGTTTACAATAAACTATACCAACAGTTCATATTGTGCATAAATCAGCGCAGGCAAAGGCGGATTTACAACTCAGCACGGTGTATCAAATAGTTGCGCTGTGTAGCAGCAGGATATCCAGACAATTTCAAATATTTCAAATATATATTATTACCAGCGAATAAAAATATTGCATCATTCGAGCATTGCCGTCAAGGATGGATAGAGCTCGGAATCCAGAACGCTTACGCCACTTGAAGCCTGCTTGGCAAGCAGTGGACCAACGCTCATTTCAGTCCATTCTGACCACACACGTTCAACAGCATTGCCAGATGCTTGACTCAACACAATACAAAATATAGCATCATAGCCGCCAGCACCTGGAACTGCTGCCATGCAAACGCCGGGCACAGCCATGCACGCATCCAGCAGGCGGGTCTGCTTTGGTGGCTCAATTGGTACACCAGCATTTTCGCCAAGCTCGCGTTGAAGCTGACGTACGCGTAGTATTCCATCGACCAGATTAACAAGCAGTGCCCGTGTCGGATTACCAACTGCATCCATATCATTCTTCCACTCGGAACTGGGACGTACCGAGCACCAGTCAATGGCACTGTTGTATTCGGTGCTGTTTGAACAAGAAGCATCGACAAGGCTGCTCCAAACTTGGCCAATATAATTGTTGGCTGTGTCAAGCGAGGCCCACAGCAAAGCAGCCTGTTCTGGATTTGACTTTTGCCATAGCAAGACCTTTTTAACCATGCTCGGCGTGTTACTGCCAGTATCGACATCAGCTAGCCGTAGCGTCAGCCGTGGTGGGATGACAACAGGCGCTACCTCGCTATTCCACCCAATGTTTTCTGGCGACGTCGCTTGCACAAGCTCAGCGATGCTGCTGTTCTCAGACATGGCAGCTTCCAGCACAGTGGGGGAAAACCGGCGGTAAACATGCGAACCGTAGACCGCTGCCGACACATCGAATCCTGACCCGACTTTGCCTTGAGCTAGACAGTGCGCATATTGAGCAATATTGTGAACAAGTTGCATGCCCTTTGTGGTTGTGCACGACTGCTTGTTGTTTTCACAAAGATCGTGCTTGTTCAGCACACCAAAGTGTACCAGGATAGAGGCGACAAGTGAAGTGACCATGGCTGCTGAGCTTCCTAGCCCAGTCTTGTGGACATTGCCCAGAGTCTTCCCTGTCTTGGCCATTGCCGGAAGTTGCTTTAGCGACTGCGAAGTGAGTTTTGCCCCGATCTTTGCTAAAGCCTCTCGCTGCGAGTAGAAATCGTTGTCGGCAGTAAGCAGAATCTTCAGACCGGCACGGTGTTGTGCAGGCGCTGAATTTGCAAGTAGCGTATAAAGAGCGCCAGGGCTGCAGGTGTTAACTAATGCTAACGTAGTTTGAAGGACAACCTGGACAAACCCGTTGCTGCCTTGATCCGCGCTGTCATACTGCGTCAGCGTGTTTGCCTTGGTGTCAAATGCATACTTCCACCAGGCCGACTCAAACTGGGGCGAAATCACAGTGATTGGAACGTCTGCATCACCAAAGGCGTAGTTTGAATTCGACAAGTCCAGTGCCGTGGTCTGTACGGTAGAGTACAGGCATGCATTAGTCCCAACAACCAGGCCCGTGTGGTTGCGGTCCAGGACTAGATATCCGCCAACGACCAGAACTTTGCCAGGTGCCGATGCAAGCGTGATTTTGGAGTCGGTAGCTGCGCTGGTCATTGCAGTGAGAAGCCGAGACAAACAATAATAGATAAAAATAACAAGCAGTAGTAAGAGTCACCCAACTCTGGCGGTTTGGCATTTTTGTTTCTCATTTCAGTATATGCATTATTTAAAATGACTGTAGCACGCAAAATCTTTGTTGTTGGCGGGAGCGGGTTTGTTGGCCAGGCGATCTGCCGCTCAGCACTGACGCAGGGCTGGAAGGTCGTTAGCCTGAGCCGCCATGGAACGCCTGATCGGAGCGCGGCCACCCAGGATCACGCTACTGGGCACCTGGATAACAAAGTCCAGTGGGTCAAAGGCAGCGCACTGGAGCCAGAGACATACAAGCACCATATGGCCGGGTGCGACGCAGTTGTACACACGGTGGGCGTGCTTATGGAGAACAACTACAAAAAACTTGTAAACATTGGCAGCAACAGCAGCTCGCACGCAGCAGGCACATATGAGAGTGCAAACCGAGACACAGCGCTGTGTGTAGCACGTACAGCACGAGAGACCTCGGGAGTGAGTGCCTTTGCGTATATTTCAGCTAGCGATGTCATGCCATTTTTGGATCCTCGCTACATCTCAACCAAGCGTGAGGTCGAGCGCGACCTGCTGGCGCACCAGGACCTGATGCGGCCAATTATTCTGCGTCCAGGATTCATGTTTTCATCTACTCGACCGATTACGCTTCCAATTGCGGCCGGTGTTGATATGTTCCAAACGCTATTTCACCGCACACCACTTGGCTGCGTTTTAAAGGGCACGCCATTTGCCAAGGCAGCCAGCCCTGCGCTGCGCCGAGAGCGGGTTGCTGATGCTATTATAAATGCAATAGCTGATCCGCAGGTTTCTGGGATCTTGGAGATTGCTGATATTGAGCGCATCAGCCAACAGCGTGTTTAATGAATGCAAGGGCTGGTACTCAGGGACACGCATGTGTTTCAGTGGAGCTGCAGATAACCAGTTAATATTTTGATCCAAGATCGGGTTTTGCTGCTGATAACCAAAAATTGAATTTCGAGTTTCTTGCATGCCTAGCTTGTGTTTATTTGCCTTTTTGTTAAATCTATCCTAAAATCACCTGCCAAAGATGCCACGCAAGCTTATAAAGCAGCTTAAGCTGGCGCGGGAGCAGATTTCAATGTCGTGGAATCCGCGCAATCTCTACCAGCTGGCAACAAAAAAAAGATTGTTCAATGGAAAGCAAAAGACGCTCTTTCAGACGATGTGGAAGGCAAAGCGCGATACGCGTGGGTACCACGACGCCAAAATTACCGAGCGGCAGTGGTTGCGGATGTTTGACGACCAGCTGCCGACGCTGAATATGAAGCTAGGCGACCAGCGCAGCCACCCAAACACGGCGTCGCTTATGTATGCGTGCATGGAGAGACGGATAGATTTTATCCTGTTTCGCAGCCACTTTGTGTCATCGATCTGGTTGGCACGCCAAATGATCCTGCACGGCAATGTCAAGCTCAATGGCAAGACATTCAGGTATCCGAGCCACACAGTGAAAGATGGCGACGTGGTGTCGATTGATCCAGAGTCAGTGACTACGCTGGTGAAGCCCTCGAACGGCTCCTCTGTGTTTGACTTTGTGCCGCGTGCCTTCCAGCAGCCCTGGATGTTCATCCCCGAGTATCTCGAGGTCAACTACAACACATGTTCGACCATTTTCTTGCGCGAGCCCATTACCAAGCCCAACTCGACGGAGGTACCGTCTCCGTACCCGCCAAGCTTCCACGCGATGGCGTACAAGTTCTACATTCGCCGCGGCCGCGCCAGAAAGTGAGCGGCATTTTTCCATACTTTTTTACCACACTGAAAAAATAAAGTCAGCTCGGCTCAGCGAACCGATTATGTTGACTCTGTCTTTACGCAGAATCAAGTGGGCAGTTTGAGAAACCTCCTTTCTCCTCACGCACGACTTTATTTCTTCAACGAGATTTATTTGGGTATGTGGCGGCATGATGGATACGGCCATAGCTGGCAGCAACGGCGATGGATGCGGCATAATTACTAACTGAAACTATGCTCATTTTTATATTATTTTCCGTGTATGGATTGGCCGAACGACCCGCGATGGATACAATGGACAATTAAATGCGTGGATCCAACTGGTACGGCGTGTACACGGGTTGAAATATTTCAAATGGCGTGAAATTGGCAAATGTGGACGGTTCAATTCAAACTACATGGACGTGAATTTACGGGCGGAATTTGACAGTATAGAGTAGCTCTATCAAAAAAATGGTCCAGCGTGTTAACTACAGACGCCGCCTTTCGTACAACACGAAGTCCAACCGGGTGCGCATCAGCAAGACCCCGGGCGGCAACCTTCGCTACCTGCATGTGAAGAAGCCGGCCAAGGGCCCTCGCTGCGGTGACTGCGGTCTTGCTCTGTCGGGCATCCCCGCTCTGCGCCCCCGTGAGTACTCGCGCCTGAACAAGAGCCAGAAGTCGGTCTCCCGCGCTTATGGCGGTTCGCGCTGCAGCACCTGCGTGCGCACCCGTATTGTGCGTGCTTTCCTGATCGAGGAGCAGAAGATTG
This sequence comes from Coemansia sp. RSA 720, assembly GCA_027577495.1. Lineage (NCBI taxonomy): Eukaryota > Fungi > Kickxellomycota > Kickxellomycetes > Kickxellales > Kickxellaceae > Coemansia > Coemansia sp. RSA 720. The sequence goes on from JANBQV010000040.1 coordinate 72,404, forward strand.
TGAAGAAGGTGCTCAAGGCCCAGGGCAAGAAGTAATAAGCTCCTTGTTTTAGTCGCATAGCTCTCCAGAAATAAACTCTTTTGTCCTCATACATTTATTGAAATCTAGTTAGGTGGATACCGAGTAGCTGAAGAACTTGAACTTGAACACAACGACAAGCAGTGCGTGGGCTACCAGCAGCAGCGGGATTATGGCCTTGTGCAAGCTGCCGTTGGAGCGGCTGACGATCTGGTTCACTGAGCGCATGATGAAGAACCCCGACGACGCAAAGCCCACGGCCACCATGGCCCACCGGAACCAGTTGAAAGGCAGCACACACAGCACCGACACTGGGATCCATACGGCCATCGCGTAGCCGTACACGCTGAAGCACTCCATAAGACCTGGATGGCTGCCAAAGTACTTTGTCGCGCCATACACCACCGCGCCAACCACCAGCACGTACATGTATATGGTGAACACAGCAAACGTCAGCATTGTAAAGTCGTACTCGTGCGGGTGGCCGGCCAGCGCCTCAGTAATTCCCTGCGACAGCGATGCAGTGACAAACATTGCGAATATCACTGACGTTGGAATCCAAAAGGTGCCCCACAGGTCGGGGTTTGCATTGTACACGTCCAAGAAGCTGTCTTTGGGCACAACGGCCAAGTATGTCCGCTGCACGACATCCCGCGAATCGACGTTAAAGTACTGGGCCCAGTACTCGGCCTGCCACATTGAGTGGCTGCCACCAGCTGCGTCTGCACCGCTGGGCGGCTGGTATGGCGGCGGAGCAGATGCGCTGCCAGGGGCCATGCGCCCTTGCTGTGCATTTGTTGTCGCAAAGTCCTGGAACTCTAGCGTTGGCTCGTCATCGTCAACGTCAACGACAATGTTGTAGTTGGGATTGGACTGTTCGCGGCTCATGATGCAAAAAGAATTGAAATTGAGACAAGAAAGAAAACAAAGATCTATAAAGAGGGGGCGCGGAAGTAGGGTCTAAACACAGTTGCCGTGCGCAAAGAGTCGTCCTCGAGCACAAAGTAGTAGCAGTGGAGCAGCAGGTACGGAAAGCGCGACTCAAAGTAGTGCAGGTAGCCGTCCGGAATGTCGCCCAGGGCGTCGCGCAGTGGCGGCGGCATGTCCTGGTAGTGGTTCTTCTTGTTGCGGATGATGCGCAGCAGGTCGCGGAGCCGCGTACCGTCGTACTTGCGGAACTTTCCCAGATCACGGCGCAGATGCGGATCAAGGCGCCGGTCCCAGGCGACTCGCCGTGGCTTTGGCGGACCCACAGCTTCGCCCATTGCTTCAACGGCGGCAGAGTGGTTTGGCGGCATCCCAACCACTTGGAAACCATCGGCTGACGGCGGCGCACCTTCCATGACAAAAGTGCTGTTCACCTCAAACACATCGAGCAGCGTAATTGCGCGGCGCACAGCAGCCGCCTGCTCCGCTGGCAGCCGCAAAATGATGTCCTCAATGGACTCGTTGGAGATCGCATGAGCGCCGGTCTTTTCAACTCCGCCCTTCTTCTTTGGCGCCTTGGTCTTTTTGGGCGGCTCGGGCATGTCTTCGCGCGCTGCCTTGATCAGCCGCGCCTCAGCCTCCAGACAGTCTGACACGTCCTGCAGAAATCCCAGCCGCTGTGTCGCGTCCCAGAAATACGGGTGCACCAGCACGCTGGCGGCACTGGGGCGGTCGCGTTCAGCACGCGCAACCATATGCGCAATCAGATCCACTGCATCGATGCCCGAGGGATTATCGCTGGACTCTAGCGCGCGCAGATCAGGCACACCGCTCAGAATGCGCTGCTCGCGGCTCAGGCGGTCGCCAAAGGGATGCTCGCCGCCCATCAGCACATAGTAAAACACGCAGCCCATGGAGAATATGTCAACAGCACGCGTCATACGGCGACGCGAGCCGGTGCCAGCAGCCAGTGGAATGGACGATGAGCCAGCTCGATCGGTGCTGTCTGGGTCTTCTCCCTCAGCCGGCCGATTCGTCTGAGCCATGGCCAGAGACCGCATCCGCGATCTGGTACCGCGACTGACGTACGGGCTTGGCTCTTCTGCCAGAGCCCCGCCGTTAATCAGCGGCCATGATGGCGATTCAGCAATTGGATCAGCACTTGACGACGACGTACCGGCGTTTTCCAGCGACATGCGGGCCTCGGGCGAGTCAAAGCACTCGGGCGCACGCCAGCCAACTGTGCCGCCGCCCATTCCCCCGAGCATTCCGGGAGGCAGTCCGCCAGCAAAGCCTGGGACAGCAGTCGCTGCCCCATGCATAGTATATGTGTTGGCAAATGAGCTCTCGTCATCGTCCAGGATGCGCGACAGCCCAAAATCGCTGATCAGAACGCGCGGAGCACCACCGGCAACAATGTTAGAGTCCTCAAACATCGACTCAAGTGGCTCGAGGCCGTCGGGCGGAGCCGACTCGGAGCCGTTGGGCTGAGTCGGCTGCTTCCGGCGGCGGCGACGGCGGTGCGGTGGCGGCGCAACAAGAATGTTTTGCGGCTTGATATCGCGGTGCACTAGCTTCAGCGCGTGCAAATGGAGCAGACCGCACGCCAGCTGGTGCAAGATTTTTTTCTTTGGCATCGACGCCAGGAGCTGATTGGCAAGCTTGGCTTTAGGCGCGCCCAGCACAGCGTCGGCCAGCGACCCGCAGCAGAGCTCCAGCGCAATGTACATAAAGTGGTCTTGGCGCTCGGTGCAAAAGTAGCGAATGACGTTTGGGTGCGAGTCGCTTTCCTGCAGCACTTGCACTTCGTGGTCGGCGACTTCGTAAAAGTCCAGTAGCAGCCGCTTGACCGCCACAGCGCGACCCTGGAACTCGCCGCGGTACACGACGGTTCCGTGTGAGCCGTAGCCCAGGACCTGATCTGACAGTGTGATAGCACCCAGCCGCACATGGTGCTGCAGACTGTCGCCCTCCAGCGAAGCACGCTTGAGCGGCGTCATTGGCAGCGTGCCAGTCGAGTTGCGGCGCGGCGTCGACATGCCTGACGGAATGCGCTCAAACGAAGACGGCTCGCTGTCCTCGCGGCCCAACAGCCCCAGTCCTGACAGTGACGTCGAGCCGCGACGTGGAGCGTAGAAGCTGCCTGTGCTGCTGGCGCTGGACTGGCGCGAATTCTCAAGCGGAGAACTGGCGCTGCTCTCATCGCTCTTGGGTGGCGAGCGATGGTAGACGCCAGTGCGGCGGAGCACAGCTGCGGCGTTGGGATTCCGCCATGCCTCGTCGATGGCAGCTTTCCACTCGTATTTTAGCGTGTCCCACATGCGGTGCATCAGCGCCCAGGAGATACGCAGGCGTGCGCGCCGTCCAGGCGCATTAGTGTCGTCGCCTGCTGCATCAATCCACATGCGCGGTCGGCGCTTGCTACGAGGTCGCAGCAGGTATATTGCGCCGACAAAGGCCACCAGCACCGCTATCGTCACTGCAAATCCGATAAATGCAGCGACCCGGGTCACGTAGTGGCCCACATACCGCCACCACGGCCAATCTTCGGTGCTCAGAGTCCCTGCTTCATCCTGGTCGCTGTCAACAGCGCCATAGTTGTCATTGTAGCTGTCACGAACCATGCCAGGGCCAGGTAGGGCCAGGCGGTTCAGCGACTCGCCTTCCAGCTCGGGAATTGATGTGGACTGCTGGCGCTCAAGCGGATGGATGCCGATGATTGTGCTGGGATAGCAGCGGTCGTCGGGCTGGGCCGCCTTTACAATATCCATCAACCGCTCAAAGTGGTTCTCAAGCGCCAGTCCGCCCTCAGATGCCGCCGGCTTGAGCCACCATGCCCGTGCTTCCTGGAGCACCCGCAGTACAATTGCATCGTGCGTCAAAAAATTCCACCGATTCCACCACTCGGCCGTCTGCATCTCAGGATACCGGTCCTGGTTGCGCTTGGCCTGCACCAACGCCAACAGCAGCGATGACGTCAGCGCAGCATGGTCTATCAGGGGAAACTCGTCGCCTGTGAGCGTGTAAAGCGTGTCTCTCAGCTTTCCTATATACGCGATTTGCGGCAGTGCGTCTGCATTGCCCAGGCGCTCCCAGAACGGGCCAGCGAGAATATTGCCGCCGGCCGAACCTGTGCGCCAGTTGCTGCCTCTGCCACTGGAAAAGCCAATGTGCTCCCGCGCCAGCACCTCGTCATCAGTCTCGTGCAGTCGCCGCCACCGCATGTACCGACTATGCTGTGCTGCTGGGCTCAGCTCGCGCTTACGGGCGACATACTCTATCCTGTCCAGATCTGATTCGGGATCAGCAATCCCAAACACGTCAAATACACTTGCTACAGGCGCGTCAAATTCCTGCGCCCACAGCGGAATTCCAGTCGCTGCCTCAACCATAACAAAGCCGCCGTCCTGAGTCATGACAAACTTTGTCGGTCCGCGCGAGACTGCTGTGCCCTCATCGGTCGGTGGACCTGCGCCAGTGCCCAGCGCTTCAACAGCGTCGCTAAGCTCGGAAAGCAGTGAGTCGATCTCGGGATCCAGCGATGGGGCATTTACAGAACGGTGGTACAGCTCCCATTGCGGTTCATGACTGTAGCTGGCTGCCGAACCACTGGCTGGATAGATGCGCACACGGTCAAGCTTTTCGCCCAGCAGCAGGCGGACATGTGCGTTGGTGTTGTGCTGGCTGCCATGCTCTCGTGTGCGTTCGTCGCCGTAAACGCTGAGCAGCTGCCCAGATGCTGCGTCGATGGCTGCAAAGCTGGCCTCCTTGCTGCCAGTATAAAGCACGCCCTGCACCTGCACTGGCGATTGGTCGACCAGATTAGCGACGGTAAGCGGCAGCCGCTTTAGCCCAACCTCGGGGCTGTAGACGTACAGCGCACCGCCGCCGCCGGGCTCGGCAATGTACATTGTGCTATGGTTGTCGGTGCTACTGTCAGTGCTGCTCAGCCATTCACGGCGCAGCTGGCGCTGGCGCTCCAACACCTGTGGATCTGATTTCCAATCAATACCCTGCTCCAGCAGCCACTCTTCCTCGTTATCCAGATCAAGCTCAGAACCATGTTCGTCTTTGAGCTTTGCGTTTCGGGATTGGCCTTTTGTTCGCACCAGGCTCCGTGGACAGGTCGACTCGGCTGTCTCAAACAAACACTCGCGGCTCCACACTATGGATCCGTCGTGTCGGCTCACTCCGTACATGCGCCCATCAACAGTCACTACAACCATTGTGTCGACTAGTGAGACGCCCGAGCGCTCAAGCATGTTGCGCTTGAGCAGCCGATGCTCGTAGGCCGCCGCATCAAACGGCCGTGACGGCAGCATCGCTATATGCTTGTGCTCGGCAACTGCCACAACTGAGGGCTCTGGAATTGTAAATTTGCGTGGCACAATTCCGCTACTGTCGCGGCCCAGAAAAACAACTCCGCGACTCCGCGACTTGCTGTATGCTGGTGTAGTTGCCGTCGCTGCCGCCGCAAAGGGCACCAGCAACGCAATGCACAACACAGGCACCAGCAAGGCGCGTGTGTTGCGATGAGGAAGCATTGACATGCACAGCTCCCAAATGGCCAAGCTCAACCAGCCCATTTTAAACAGAAAAAAATAAAAAGGAAAAAGGGCGAGCGAATAAACGAGTGCCATCGACACGATGCATGCATGCTGGTTGTGACCCAGTACGGTGTTGTGACCCAGTACTGTCTGTGCTGTGACCCAGTACTGTCTGTATGCTTTGAAAAGTCGTATATAGATGCTATAAACCTTTGTAAATGTGCGCTATAAATTCTGGGTATGTACATTCTACGTGCTGTGGATCAGCGATGTCATCCACAGGAATATCGATACCTCAACAGACAGGGCCAGAACACCGACAGCATACGCACATGAGAGAATAGCAGCAGCCTCAGCCTCATACACCCCCATCTTTTGTGCCACTGTCATCAGATTAATGGCTGGCGGTGTGGCCGACACAATCGCCAGCGTCAGGAACAGCACTGGATCACTGCGCAGCAGCGGAACCAATCCTGGTACATATGCGTATATTCCCAGCAGAGCTGCACAGCTTACCGCCGGTACAATCAAGAACCGCCCCACCAGCACCAGCATCACGCCGCGTCTCTGCTCCGATGCTGACGTTGCAGGTCCAGTCGCATCAGTGCGCGGTGTGAGCTGCAGCCGCAATTGCCCGCCTAACCCCAGCAGCGTTAGTGGAATGCAGGCGTCGCCGCATGTGTCAATTGCTAGCCACAGCGTGTGGAAGTATGTGCCTTCTGCCAGCAATGCCTTTTGCACCGGCGATACTACGACCACTGCTACTGCGCACATCACCGCGATTAGCGGTGGCGTCAGCCATGACGCCTTTTTGTTGTCTTCTGGCGAAATCTCTGCGGCGGCAGCTGCTGGTTGCATAATGGCCACGCCAACGCTCCACCGCAAGATGTTGTTCATAATGCCAATGATCATCCCGTATGCAATTGCGCGGTCGGCCACCTGCTGCGCCGTGTCATTTGCGTCGCGTAGTAGAAACCGTGCGTCAGGGCTCGCTGCAATGCCTTGTATAATTGGAATCAGAATTGTGTTGACGTTAGAAAAGAACACCGCTATTGAGCACATCCGCCGGAACCCGTCCGACAGTCCCAGTGCCTGGCCGCCATACCGCGCCCATACAAGTCCAACGCAGCCCAGGAGCACGTACAACACCGGCACAAACCACAGCAAACCCAAAATTGACCGTGTCAGTGACCCTGATATTTTGGCAAACAGCAGCGCCGGCGTCAGCACCGATATGTTGATGTCAGCCAGTAGCTTGAGCTCGCGTTTGCTCGGCCGAAGCACAAATCCCACCATTCCAATGATAAGCACCATAGACAGGGACTGTGTTGATATTACCGCGTACTCTAGAACGCCCATTGTGTTTACTATAGTATCCAGTTCAAAATTCAAAAGAAGAAAAGCAAGGGAAGTTAAATGGTGTGCGAATATCTGCTATCATTGGTTCAATCGGTCAAGATCAATACAGTTCTGGTAGATGTTAGAATAGTTTTCCGCATTTGGCAAACGTGGATAAACTATTTAGCGCGAGGTGTTAATCTATTCTACACAAGCGCCTTTGCCTAAAATACTATTTCAATGTTAGCACATCAAATATACATTCGCAGCCACTCTACATAATAAGGTGCTCTAAATCTTAAAAATCAACAAAAACCAACTTGTAGTGTATTTAAAACTCATAAATTAAACGTTATGATTACATAAGATGGCTCACTGACGTTTGCCTTCTTCGGCCTGCCGTAGTGGGTTGGCGGGCTGTGTCGATTCAGGAAGCAAATGTTCATCGTCGTCGTCGTCAAAATCCGAGTCGCTGGCAGACAATGCTGGGCTGCTTGGACGGTTGCCAGACGCATGAGCCAAGCTTTCTGTTTCCATAATAGGGTCGATATCGGCAGGCAGACCGGTCATATCGCTATTGTCGTCCAAATCTATGACAGCTTTGGTCGAGCTGCGGTGCAAGCATAGTGGATCCCACTGCTCAACAACAGCCGGGTCAATTCCCAGAGCACTGCACTTTGAGCGCACCATCATGTCTTGCATCTTCTGCTGCACCTGCACGCCTGAAATTTCAGCCGCTGCCGGCCGCCCACCTGCCAGCAAAACATCGCTAATAACAGATATGCCGTCATCGGCCACAGGCGCTGTAGTCGACTGCTGGCGGTTGCTGCCTGAGTCTAGTGACGAGCGCTGTGACCCGCGCGTGCTAAACGGCGTGAGTCGCGTAGCATCACGTACACGACGTTTCATATCCTTGCGCTTGGCATGCAACTTTTCTGCCGTGCGCTCACCAAGGAAGTTATCCTCAAATGCACTTTCAAGCGCATGGACGGCACTTTTGAGGCGCTGGGTGGCCGTGCGCTTGAGCTCAGTGCGGTGTTTGAGGCACTGCACAGGCAGCCACAGCGAGGGCAGGTCGCCGTACAGACCTGGATGCTCGTACATAAACTGAGTAGAGTCCAAAACGCCCGACACATACGACATGTTGGACTGCGAAAAATCAGTGCGGCGGCGATTCATTTGTGTGCCAAACGGGAGCTCGCTGCTAAATTCCTGGAACTGCATAGGAACCGTATGCTTTTGCGCGGGCTGCTGGTCGCGAGGAGGAATAACCAGCGCTGCAAGCTTGTCCTGCTCGCGCGAGCGTGGTACAGATAATGGGAGCAAATCGTCCTTTTCGCTGATGCGAGGCACGAAGCTTGGCGGTAGCTCCTGTGCTGGCGCCAGACAGTACTGCATCTGGCGAAGTGAGTCTGCATGGCCGGCCGAGGTAGATGGAGGCGGAAATATGCTGGATACCTCATCTTCCACATCGCTTTCATTAGCCGATGACGGCAGCGATGACGTTCCTGCAGCATGTGTCGATGCAGCTGCTAGCTTCTTCTTGCTCTTGGGGAACAACCGCCGATGTGTAGTCTCAAACGCACTCTCAATGTTTTCTGCGCGCGGATAACTGACTCGGCTGGTGTCGAGATGAGCGCGCGGAATGTGGAACTTCATAAAGAACTCTTTGCCGATGGATGCGCATGCGCGCGGGATACCGACAAAAACAGATTTGAGGATATCCAGCAGCGAGCCAGGCTGTTCTTTGGCCAAGTGTGGGTCGTGTGCAGTCCGGCCGGCCGGCTTGAGCCGCTCGACGCGTTCAGGGAATGCATAGTCATCGATGTGGTCCCACAGCGGCGCAGATGGATCGCCCCTGAGCCATACCAGCGCATACGACACTGACCCAATGATCGACCGAATCGGGTGCACCACTGCTGCATGCAAGCGCGCGCGAAGCCAGCTCAGCGTGCGCGGCGGTTGCTGGCGGTTGGGCATCAGCGCCTGTTCGTCCAGATCGCAAGCAGATGATTCTGAATGCTGCTCTGTTGGATGAGCATAAACGGGCCCTGGATTAGGCTCGATCGAGGAAGGGTCTAAGTTAGGTCCGGCCGAGTTAGGGTAAACAGGCTCTGAAGTGGGCTTGGTCAGCAACACTGTGGGCCGGTCAACCACATTGCTGGGGGTAATTTTCGGCGATGCGGCTGCGCTAATCAGCGCTTCCTTGCGCTCACGCATCAGTGTGACCTTGCGGCGGCGCTCTGCTTCACGTAACAGTTGCAGCGGTAGGGACTCGGCCAGGCTCTTCAAAGCTGGGCAGCGCACCCAAAAATAGAACCATGTAAATATCATCAGCACAATCATTGGCGCAACAAACCAGTGGTTATCATCACCCGAGAAAATAGCCGTAGTCAAGGCCTGATATGCCAGAATGCACACCACCATGCGACGGAATATGACAGGCCAGATAGTACCGGCGTTCTGCTGGCGAAAGTACCACGAGTAGATGCACATGTAGCGCATCACAAATAGGCCAATCAAAAAGTACAGCAGGCACATGGGCAACAGCAGCGGCTGTAAATGTGAGTATAAAATACCAATAAAGAAGAACAGCACGGTGTACGGCTGGAACGTGCCCCAGTCAATAAACACAGGCGAGATGGCCTTCATATAATCGCGTGGAGTTGCAGCCTTGGCCTGTAGAAACAGGTACCGACACACTGACTTGAGGTGCAGCAGCTTGAGCACCTGGTAGCCGGCTCCATACAGCATCACATATACGCAGTACCATGTGGCCATTTGCGGCAGTGTGTTGACCAGCTGCTTCCAGAACCCGCCAAAGTCAGTGAACAGATCGTACACACTTGACCATACCGATCCTGACATGGCTAGGATGATCACGATGTAGATGATCAGGAAATACAAGTGCCTGATGAACATGTTCTTGTCAGCAATCGAGTATGCTCGATCACCGCCTACCAGCACAAACCCCCACAGAATGCGCGGCAAAATAGTTGTAAAGATGGTCAGGATCAGCGATGGCAGCGTGTAGCTTAGCAGCGATCGCACAAACTGGTTATTCTTGACCACGTCCGCCAGCCCTGGCGACCGCGTCACCAAAAACCGCAGCGAAATCAGCGTTGACAACAGCACAACTGGCACACACCACAGCAGCAGCAGCGCTACTGTCATCACCAGCCCGACCACATACCGCAACATCTTGGCCGAGTACGGCCGACCGACATTTTTCCACACCACTGCACGCGCCTCGGGTGCCATACGTATTTTGCACGTATCTGGCCGCGCATGTACACTTAGCTGGCTAATTGTGAACGCATCTGCTGCGTGAGTCATGGTCACAAATGCCGATGTGCCGCCTTCGCCGCCATGGAACTGCTCCCGCGCCTTCTGTAGCCGCACATCTGCTGCAAACAGCGCAGTGCGCCAGTGGTCAATCGCATCGATGCGCCGCAGCGGCCACTGCCATTTCCCGGTCTCGGCGTTGCGTACCGGCTGCATCACAGACAACTGTGGCCGCTCAACAGGCCGATTGCGCTTCTTGTCCTTGCGGCGTGCCCAGCGCCGGAGTAGCCGCCGCTCAAGCATGCGCGCCTCGTCGGTGTCGGTCAGAACGGCTCGCTTAAGCAGCTCGGGGTCGTACGAGCGTGCACGACATGGGTTGCCCAGCACTGCCACAAATGCTGTTTCAAGCTTACCCAGCACATTGGCACGATGTGCCAGTGCCTGTGTCAATTCCTGCTCTATTGGCGCCACGTGCACTGCTTCAATCTCGCCTATCCGCATGCCGCGCACAAACCGCAACAGCGCCTGTTCAGACCGCAGCTCGCGCGGCAGATGTGTTACCATCAGCGTGCGCGAGTTGCCTGTGCGCCGGGTCAGCAGTAGATAGTGCCACCGCATCGTTATCGTGTGCAGCGCAAACCGGTCGATATAGAAAAACAGAATCAGCGCAAACACGTACGCCAGAATTACATGTGCAACCGAATATCGCCCCGAAAGGTTTGTCACACTCGCAATCGGAGAATCAAAGATCGTATGTTTTTCGTCTTGAGAATTATCCTCACGTCCCCAGTAGAAATTGACTGGGTACAGAGCCAGCATGCCAAACGCTGACAGACATATAAACATGTAGATGAACATGCGGAATGCTCGAAAGTACAGTACCGCATCCAATCCGATAGTTTCCAGCACGTGTCGGTCGGACATTGTGCACGTCGGATATATCCACGCAAACAACGTGCGTGGAATGTTTGACGGTCGCATATGCCGCAATCGCAGACGGTGCGAGTACAGTTCGGGCCACCGCAGCCGGAGCAGCGAAAACACCAGCAGGCAGATACTGCCCATCAGCGCTGCCGTCGTAATCTGCTGCGCTGCGTCAATGTTGTTGGTTGAAAAGTACGGCCCAGTGCCTGGCGCATTTCCCCAGTCAAACAAGAACGACACGTCAATGTTAATCTCCGATGCTGACTTGTCATCGTCATCGTCATCATCGCGCCGCATAAGCGTGGGCACCGGCGTGCCTGTCATCTGTGAGACTACTGCCACTACTGTGCGTGTAGCCGCCGCATATCCTGTCATGTCCTCTACGGCTCCGCAATACAGTCGAATCCTAAAGTACAGGTAAAATAGCAATAAAGCGCAGAAAAGAGAGAAAAATATAAATAGGTAAAGAGAGAACAGTTCTTTGTGTCACACAAAATTGTTGCATTTATCCCGCATTCATCTTTTGTCCGCATCCTATGTGATTTTTCCTTTCCCCTTCCAAGAAATGGAGGCTTGACGTCACACTAGGATTTGATCTGGATTTGTCCTGATGTTTCTTGTAGTGAAACGTGCGCAGACAAGTTTGCTGGTTTACCATCAGAGTGCCACTTGTCCGAATGACTAATGTGTGCCATATTTGCTGACAATCTTTATATGCTGGCTGCCACTATAAAACATACTTGTGACTTTCTGGTTTGCCAGCGATCAACCATTCACAAACCGTAATGTGGGAAATGAAATAATCCACTTTTCTTGCTGATTTGAGAAATGCTGCATTTTCAATTGTCTTTTTTCATTCAATGGCTCCTGCCCAGATGGATTGATGCACACTTCATTCTGTTGATTTCCACATCTTGAATGTGCGGGTGTATTATACCAGAGTATATCCAGAGTTGGTTAACAAACCGTAGATGTTGAAAACTAGAGTTTTTCTTTGAACGTTTTCTAGCATTACAATACTTTGTCAAATATTATCATTTTCCATATTGTTCTTACGGTGTGCTTACACAGCACTACATTACCACACCCTCAATAATTTTATTTCTGAGAATAAATCCACAATTGTAACACTGACGCCTCGTGTCATGTCTCCTGCCACAATTGGGTTCAGATTTAAATAGACAATAAGCAATGCACTCCCCGTTGCAGCCATCACTTTTAAACACATTTTTCAAAACTAAAGCGATAAATGTATTTAGGAGCAGTAAATTGCAATAGCTAATCAAAAATTACCCAGATATTTGGGAACTAAACTCGCAATCGAATTCAATTATTCCTTCTTGGCTGCCGGAGCCGCACCACCGGTGGTTGGCAGACCCGACCAGACCTTGTAGGAGTCGACAACCAGCCACTGGCCAGCCGTGAGGGTACCGATCATGAAGATTCTGGGTCCGAGACCAGCCCAGACACCGGTGAAGCCAAGATCCTTTAGGATGCGCATGGCAACGGTACCGGTGCTCTCGCCCTCAGCCTTGGCAACGTTGTTGAGCTTGGACACCAGGGTGTCGGCAGGGTGCGACACAATAGCGCAGAAGATACCGGCAAAGTAGCCAGCAGCGGCGGTGACACCGAGCTGCTCGGTCTTGGAGTACTGCTCCTTGGGCTTGCTGAGCGCGTACTTGTAGATAGCCTCGACGGTTCTCTCAAAGGTGGCGAACTTGACCATGGTGTACGGGATCTGGCGCAGCCACAGCGGAGCCAAGCCCTTGTAGAAGCCGTTGATTCCCTCGGCAGCGTTGATCTTGCGCAGGCCGCCCAGGAAGCTGGTTGCAAACGGCGTAGCCGAGGTCTGCATCTTGACCTTGAGCGCCTCCATCGGGCACAGCAGAACATCGGCAATGACCTCAGCGGATCCTGAGGCAGACAGGTACAGCATAGTCTTGTACTTTGCCGCGGTCTCCTCACCGACAATGCCAGTGTACAGGTACTTGAAGTACTCGTAGAAACCGTACTTGCCCATTCCCTGGAGCGAGTAGCCAATAAGGGTCGGCATACCGCCCAGGTACAGACCCTTGATTCCCTCAGCCGACGCGACCTTCTTGAAGCCGTCAATAACGCCGCTGTACATACCCTTGGTGACCTGCATGCGGCACTTGAGCATATCGACAGGAGTCATCATGTAATGCGTCAGACCGCAGGCGAGCGCACCACCAACGGCGCTCGTGTAAAAGTACTACAAAACAACACACTCGGAAAATACATGTTTATCAGCAAAAGTTCCGATAAGCCAAATTCAGCTAACAAGCTGGCTACAAATCTAACGCACGTACCTTGGCCGAGTTGATTTCAATGGGCGCATGCGCAACAAACGGCTTCTCAACCGTCGAGGCAGCAATAAAAGGCTTGCGAACAGCCTTGATTGCGTTGAGAGACTCAGTCGGGGGAATCATAATGGGCAAACTAGAGAGTATATTTATCTAAAGATAAGGGTTCTAAAGTAGAAAAGCTCATATGCCCAAGCAGTCACAGCAGCTGTTCCACTCTTACGATAAAAAATTTTGGGGGAGAAAATTAGATTTACCAATCTCCCCAAACAACCCCAGCACGTGGTGTTAACAGTGGTTCTTAATTATGCCGACTGCCGCGTTTACATCGTCGGCGATTACCACATCGACGCCGTATGCCTGCTGCAGCATGACATGCTCGGGCTGGTTGTTGAGGTCGCCATATGTGGCCAGCACCAGGCTGTGGCGACGGACCAGCGATGCGACACGCAGCGACTGGACAATGGGACCCACATGAGTGACGACACCAGCCAGTCCAGCCCACTTGCACAGGCGCACAGCAACATCAATACTGTTGCAGCGGACATCGGCCATTGCCGACATGCCGGCGTCGGTCAGCAGCATGACGGGAATGTCATTGCCGACCTTGTGCGCCAGCAGCAGGCAGATGTCAGGGTGGAATGAGGTAAAGACGATGGGGCGGCGAATGCGGACTTTGTGCTCGGGACCCGAGTCCGCGCGGAGATGGGCAGGGCAACCAATGTAATTGTAAACAACGTCCAGGATGCGGTCGATAAACAGGTTGATCTCAAAGCTGGTGGTCATGCCAACGCCGTCGGCCTCGTCAGGCATCGGGTACTTGACTTCAATGTCAAACCCAACGCCGGCCGGCAGCGACTCGAACAGGTCGTACAGCGTAGCAAATGGCTCTTGCACCGTGTCGCGCGAGTTTGCCATCACTGTTGGGCCCAGCACAGGGTCTACGGTGCCAACAGATACAGCCTCGGTGCGGAGATCGTCGCATGAGCGAGATGCATTCGTGATGCGGTTGCGGGGATTCAGGGCCATAAACTGAGCCAGCGAGAGCATGTTGGCTGGCGCATCCAGTCCGGTCTCGGCGACCAGCCAGTCGTGGTAGATTATTGGAGCCATGTCGCGCGTCAGCTGCACGTCAAACTCAACGGCAGTAACGCCGTCGCGGATAGACTGCTGCATTGACAGCACAGTGTTTTCGCCCAGCTGCAGCCGGCCTGGGCGTTCAGAATGCGGACAGTTCATGCCTGAGCCGCGGTGGCCGTATATCACTGTCTGGCCCGGCTGGTGCCACGGAATTACAGTGTCGTCGTCGGCCAGGCTAGGTGAGACCGGGCGTGAGGCTGGCGGGGTCTGTGCACTGTATCTGTACGGTGTAGACACCAGTGCCTCAATGTTGATATCACCAATAATTCCGTCAGTGGCAGGAGCGACAAACACAGCCTGTAGGTAGTTGCCGCCGGTCAAGCACATTGGAATGTACTGGCCAGGCATGCGCTCGTTGTAACCAGGAATGTAAGTTGGCGGCAACGTCAGCACAGCCTGTGCAATGATCTTGTGCTCGCTGGCATACGGCGTCAGCGCATGGTCGACCAGCGCGACCAGGTCCAGACGCAGCACAAATTTTTCAGGGTACGTTGTGTGGAAATGCGCTGGCGGCATCCACGTATGTTCAGACATATCGGGTGTCTCCAGCAGCGATGTCACATCAACGGCGTAGCTGTCGGCACCCACCAGCATGCCCTGCTCCGAGTCAATACGCAGCAGCAGATGCGTCGAGCGCGGCAGCTGCATTTTGTCAAGCGCGCTCTGCAGTGCAACTGCGTCGATAGAGATGGGCGGCAGCTTGGCACCACGGCGCAAGTCGTTTGCGCCCAGCGTCACAAAGACACCAAACGTGTTTGGCGGTGTAGCAAATGTTGGCGCGTTGGACACAAAGGGCTCGACTTGCAGGGCAGGCGGCTCTGTGTACATTCCATCGTATACTGGCGCGTCAAACTCCAAGGAGAAGGCCAAAAGCTCGTCGGCGCAGGCACGATAGCCAAAGTAATTGACCATGTCGAGCGCCGACAGCCCAGCTGCGTCGCAATGGTGCGCGTCAAACACAGACGAGCGGAAGATATTTTGATCCAGGGCGCGCTTGATCATTTCGACCTGATCGTTCAGCGCGGCCAGATGCAGCAACGACGCGCCGCCGCTGCGCAGTGCGCCCTGCTCCAGTGCAACCTCGGCACCCATGTATGCGCGTGCACCGGCGCTCTTGAGTGCTGTGCACACAGCGTCAAACAGACCAGAAAGTCCGTAGAACATCGACATGCGCACCACCAGCGCAACTTTTTCGGGGAACGCAGCCAAACGGTCTACGATTGGCGGCAAACAGTCCAGCTGGCCCTCAGCGTACGCTATCACGGCGGCATCAGCCAGCGATGCTGACGCCGCATCAACACCAGACTCTTCAATAATGTACCGCACCGCACTGACGTTGCCAGCTCGCGCTGCAATCGTCAGCGGGGAGTCACCGGCTACGTCCAGCCCAGCTAGCGATGGCATCCGGCTCGGCTCTGTCTGGAGCCGCAGCTCCTGCACGTCCAGCACGTTGAGCCGGCGGAGCCACACTAGGTCGCCGGCGCTTTGTGCGGCGTAGTGTAGCACGTTGCGGCGGTTGATATCGGTCGCTGTGGCACTCACTGCGGGAACTGCGTCCAGCCATGCATCAGAACGCCGCTTCTTGGCGCGTTCGGCTTTGGCCTTTTCGAGCACATATTCAGTGCTCCAGCTGGCTGGATTGAGTGCTCCAGACCCTGCATCCCACGCAGGCACGCCGTCACCGCTGCCCTGCGCCTGTCCATAGCGCGCCTCAGCCGCACGCACCCGCGCACGGGCCATGGCTTTGGCCAGTACCATGTGCCACGTGTCCAGCCCACGCAGGTACCCTGCAGGGAACACGCCACCTTTGACATACACGTTCCATTCGCGTTCAATCAGCCAGCCGTAGCGAATGAGCCCCTGCACGCGCTGCTCGAGCGCTTCAAACTGGCACAATACCTGGTCAATGCGCGTTGCCGACGTCATCGCATCTACTGCCTGCATGTTGGTCGATACTTTGCGCACTTCAAGCGCCAAAACCTCAGAATATTCGACTGTTGCCTGCACAACTTGCTCCACTGCCCGCACAATATCTACAACATGAGTCACTGCATTAATTTGCGGCATACATGCACGTGCATATGATCTGAATATCCATTTCATTGTCAAATTACTTACCTTTGCTCACATCTACTGGCTCCAGCGGAAACTGAAGCAGCGCTAGCCGCCGCATGGAAATGGACCGCTCGAGTTCAAGTCTACATATTTCACTTTCAAGCAGACACATCAATGGGTTCGTGGTATTTATTAACATGAATGAGCGCCACTTTTCAAGTCTTATGTGTCCGCAATGTACCTGTAGAACCGCGGGCCGAGCTGGAACTGGTCAAGTGTAGCGACAGGCATCTTTCAAAGTAATAATATAAAAAACAGTCTCTAAAGTGTGAAGCAGAAGAAAAAAAACCAAAGAGAAAACCTAGCAAAGGAGGAAGAAAGAGCACATGGGGAAATGCTGGAATTTATAAAGGCCGACAATCCCAACCGATGAGCAGGATGAGACTGCACGACTTTTTGCTCCACTCAACAAAAATTCGTTTCCCTTTTCACTCTGAGCCAGTGTGATTTAGGACTTCCGCATGGGAAAATGTTTATTAGAGATTTGTTGCCTACAGAGCTGACGCACCGGTAATAATATCGATGAGCTCGTTGGTAATGACAGCCTGGCGACCGCGGTTGTACTGCAGCGTCAGTCTGTTGATAATGTCGCCGGCATTCTTGGTCGCGTTCTCCATGGCCGAGCGCTTGGCCGCCATCTCGGCTGCGTGGCCCTCGACCAGCGCCCAGTGCAGGCTGTTCGCCAACAAGAACTCGTTCAGGTTCTCCAGCACCTCATCCTGGTACTCGTACGCCTTAAAGTTGGGTGCCTCGACAATCTGCTCAATCGGGAAGCACTCGATTGAATCGGTCTCAAACGCAATCGCGCTGACAAACCGGTTGTACAGCAGCTTGGCGTTGTCAAACACAATCTCCTTGTCGTTCAGCACCGTGCTGGCAATCGCAGACGTCTCGTCGAACGTCGGAATCGTCGAGCCCAGCTGGCTAAAGCTGTACTTGATGTTGTTCGGGTACGCACGCTGCAGCTGCACCTTGGCCTTGTCGCCCAGCACCACCACCGGCGCATCTGGGTTCTCAGCCAAGTACTTGCGCGACTGACGTGCCAGCGACGAGTGGATACCACCGCACAGACCCTTGTCCGACGACACGGTAATCAGCAGCTCCTTCGCCTCCGCCGCCTTCTCCACCTCTGCCTGCTTGACAAAGTCGTTCGACACCTTACCGTACGCACGCGCCACCTTCATCGCGCGCTGAGCCCGCGTCGTCTTTGTCGACGCAATCATCTTCATCGATGCCGTGATCTTGGAGATGTTGGTAATCGACTTTAGGCGCGTCTGGATCTCCTTGAGCGTCGCCATGTTACGGGTCTGCACAAACACCGCGGTGCGCGCAGCAACAGCAGGGCGGGCAAGCATTTTCCAAATCTAAATAGGGGTGTTTGCCTGAAATCAAGGAAGCGAATTGCCGAGTCAATCAATCTCAACCAGAACAATAATAGAGAGTAGATTTGTGCAAAATTCAAAAAAAAGCAAAAAGGTTGAGCAAGCGAGCAAATGCTATCAAGGCTGATAGCTGGTAATCGGTAGATCAAATAATCAGAATGTTGATGCTTTTGGCCCATTGTGCCAAGCGTTGGCAAGCCTTGCCTTTACAACTCCTACCCTTTCAAAATGAGCTCGTTTAAAATAGCGTCGCTGCTTTTCCGCACGCTGTCCAAACCAGGTACGCCTTGTCAGTCATAAGCACAGCAAACAGCACAACACTACCTGCTAACTTGCCCTATTAGTCGCCAATGCGCTGAAGCAACAGGCCAAGTCGCATGACATATTCCGCTCGCTCTGCATCAACGTCGCTCAGCTCGCTCACCGCACAGAGATGAACTGGAAGATGAAAGTGCTGGGCTACAAAAAGGAAAAGATTCGGCCCCTGAACGATGCGCGTGCAGTTGACGCCGGCGCCAACTTTCTCGGCGAAGCGTTCATCTTTAGCGTTGCTGTGTCGCTGATCCTGGCTGAGCAGGTACGCAGCCGCAGCCAGGCCAAGCGTCAGCGGAACGCAGTGGACGAGCGGCTGGATACACTGGAGAAGCAGGTGTCGCAGTACCGAGAAGAGCTGGACCGGCTCGAGGAGGAGCGGGCGATACTGCGGACTGAGGTTGATAGTCTGAGCAGCGAGTACACAACGACGAGCACAATTCTGATGCAGATCATCGGTCATGGAATGGAAAAGCACGGACGTGTGCCGCCCAAGATTGACCAGCAAACAATCGATCGGTTCTTGGACGGCGAGAGAGTTGATATAGATAACCTGTAATTTTATTTCATTAACGCTGCTTCTTCAAGTCTGTTGGAATCAGTACTTTGCCGACAAACACATGGCTAAGCACAAACAGCACAATAGTAAACAGCACAAACAGCCCAGAGATGCAAAAGTGGCTAATGCTCATGCCAATGTCCAGCCAGCTGCCGTCGTCACGGACCAGGAAGAAAAAGTTTACCGTCATCACGTCGGTGGTGCTGAGCACAAACAGAAACAGGCTGAACGGTGGCAGCTCGAGGCTGCGATTGAGCACGCCAAAGACAGCCGATACCAAGAAGAACGGGATAAATATCTTGAACAGCAGCAGGGCGCTCATCAAGAACGGGTCAAATATGGTAATCAGACGATACACCGAGTCGAGCGAGAACGACGCCAGCGACGCAACATTACCGGTGCCAAAGAATGCTACATTGACAAAGAAGAGGAACATGACACCCAGGCGCATATCGCTAATACCCAAGCGACGCGGCGCCAGCGCAGACGGCGCCAGATGAGACAGTCGTGTCTTGTGTGTAGGAGCCAGCAGCTGGCGCTCAGCCTGTTCATAGTACAGCGCACGCTCAATGGCCAGCCACAGCAGCAACACAGACGAGTACGCAAAGTAAAACAGGCTCTCATAAGACACAGTCAACAGCACAAACGGTGTAGCAAACGCCAGGTAAATGGTTACCAGCCGATACAAGTAGTGCTGGTCGTGCGCACCGCCACGACCACGGCGCGACCCGTGCACAAACGGCAGCAGTGTGGCAGCCACCAGCACAGCCCAGCACGAGAGCTGGTATAACCGTGGCAAATGGCCGCGGCGCTCAGTTTCTTTGGATGTCAGCGGTCCCAGCACTGTAGCTACGCCCACGAGCAAAGTCTGGACCAGAAGCATCAGACGGTCCAGCGCTACAGCCTGGCGTGCCTCTTTGACGCCCACGCCTAGAGGCGGCAGCGTAAACGCAGCGCTATAGTGCCACGCAGCGACGCCGCTGAGCGTAATAAGTGCGCCGCCAGCAATAACGAGCCCCAAATGGTCGTTGCGCTCAACTGGTAGCAGCGTAAACACTGACGTCAGTAGACACACACCTGACCACAGGCCAAGCAGTGTAGTGTGCTCGCGACGGAACCGAGGCGACACAGCTAGTGGCCATACCAAAGCCAGCAATGCAAATGCGGCAGAGTACACGCGACGGTCAAAGTACGCGTACACCAGGGCCTCCAGAATAACCACATACACTCCGACAAAGGCAGCTGGACGCCAGCGCACAGCTAGTTGCGTGTAGCTAGCAGCAATCTGTCGAACCAGCGGAACCTGCTGCAGCACGCCAGTCCAAAAGTAAACTGGGAATGCAGCATAGGCATAGTACATTGCTGGCGAGCCCTGGCGGTAAAACATGGCCGAAAATGCTGCAAGCACCAATAGTCCCAGCACAGCTATAGTGCCCGAGCGCTGCGAGCGACGTGGACTGGAGTCTGGGAGTATGTACTCGCCAAAGATGTACAGCAAGCTGTATGCAATCCAGCCCAAGTAGCCCGCCGACACTATTGAGCGCAGCAGCAGCCAGTCATAGCGCTGGAAGTAGCGCAAGCCCTCCAGGCACAGTGCAATCAGCCGCAGACACTCGGCCTCGGCGTCGTCAAACTTTTCTGCACTAATTGCCTGCTGTATACGCACCAGCATGTGCTCGGGCATATTGGTCGGTTGGTGCATGGGCGCGTACGGTTTGAAGAACATCTCAGTGTGCTGCTTCTGATCGTGCTTGACGCGGTACTGTTCCAGAACCTGCAGTGCATTAGCCAGTGCACTGTGTGCACGGTACTTTCGCGATGTGTCAAGGTACGCCAGCGGCAGCGTGCCCACTGAATTGAGCGGGTAATTAAGCCCGATCAGCGACGTCATCAGCGGTGCAATATCGGCCTGGTTCACATCCTTGCGTTCGTAGCGCTCAAGGCCCCAGGGCTGCGAGAATCCATCGTGGCCTGGCGCAGTCTGCCCGGCAGCCAGCGGCGCAGGCTTGGCCACACCTGCACCCCATGCAATCAGCGGAGTGCGTGTGTTGTCAGGGTGACCGTCGCCATGCGCGCCGCGGTCATTCATTCCGTGGTCCGCAGTAAATACATATGCGGTCTGGCCGTCGCTGCCATAAAACTCTTCAAAGTGGTCAACCAGGCGACGAATGCCGCGGTCCACATGGCGGATGTTGCCCAGATATTCCTGCGAGTACGGCTTGAAGCCATGGCCGTTGGTGTCAATTCCCAGAAGATGGAAGAAGAACACGACCTGATCCTCGTGCATCTGAGTGTGCTGCGCCGAACCGACAGTAGCACGCGCAAAGAACTTTTCTGCCTCATCAAACACCCATGTGTCCAGGCGGTCGCCGTTGCCTGAAAAGTCCTCAAACTCTGGCGTGTACATATAAGTGTCTACGCGCGAGCGATCCGATGCGCCGTGCGCAAACATCGGCAGGATATCGGGCGACCCAAACGACCATGTATGGCGACTCTCGTTGAACACCGAGTCAAACTCGACAGGGTTCATCTTCCAGCCCTTGGTAACTGCGCTGACATCCTCGTAAAATCCAGCAATCGCCGCTACGTGGCCCGGTCTGCTCTCTGTCGGCACACGCGTATGCGACACGCCCCACGACGCCTCAGTGCGCAGCTTGTTTAGCAAATACGGAGCCAACTCTTCGGTCTGCCCTGATGTCTCATTATGGTACGGTTCGTAAATCTTATCTGCACGCAGTCCGTCTGCCACAAACAACACCAACCGCTTGGCTGGTGGCGTAAGCGCAGCGCGGTGCGGCGTCATTCCGTGCACCAGCGGCGAGCGAAAGTAAATGTCAAATATACTCAACAAATACACAAGGTGAAACAATACGCCAATGAGCAAAAGCCCATTGCGCGTTGCAGGAAGCATTTTAGAGAGAAAATAAAGAGGAGATCAAGCGGGACTGAATACGCATTGACAGTTGAGACTGCCCCATCCCTCTCCACGCAAAGTTCGGGGATGTGATCAACCAGCGACAGATGAAATTAAACGCGGAGGCACTTGTCTCTTCTGTCTTAAATTAGCCTTTCCAATGGATGCCGAATTCGACGTTGGCAGGCTCTACGTCTGGACTGTGTCGCTGCTTATCGGGTTCGTCGGCTACAGCAGCCAGATATTTGTGTTTTGGAGCTACCTGGGCGGCTTCACACTGCGCACGTTCGCGGTGCTAGGCATATTCAACGTGCTGCTTCACCTTCTCTACTACAACTATTACCTGGCAGCAACCCGATCGCCAGGCCATGTGCCGTTGGGCTGGGAGCCACCGCGTGCTGGTGCCAATGTGTATGAGCTGAAGCGCGACACGCTTAGGCCGCGCTACTGCCGCCTGTGCAAGGGCTTCAAGCCGCCGCGCACACACCACTGCTCGGACTGCGACCGCTGCGTGCTGAAGATGGACCACCACTGCCCCTGGACCAACAACTGCGTGGGCTTTGCCAACCAGGGCTACTTTTTGCGCTTCGTGTATATGGTTGACGTCACATGTGGCATGGCTATGGCTCTGCACTGCGCACGCATGTACGAGCTAATTGTGGACTCGCTGAATGGCACATACTACGTGCGCCAACCCACACAGACTGAGGTTGCATTCCTGATTATCAACATTACGCTGCTGTTCTTTGTGCTGCTGCTTGTCGGCGCTCTCAGCTGCTACCATCTGTATCTTATTGCGGGCAACACCACCACCATAGAGTCGCGTGAGAAGGACCGCGTGGCCAAGCTGATTCGCAACAAAAAGTGCCAGCCGACACCGTACCCGTACAATCTGGGCATTTTGCGCAACTTCAAGTCTATATTTGGCGATAGTGTGCTGCTCTGGTGGCTGCCTCGGCCTATGGTCGGCTCAGGGCTCGATTTTCCCATACGCGATGGGCTGCGCGCTCCCGTCTACTGGCCGCCGCCCGGATACTCGCGCGAGTTTGGTGACTCTGAAAAGGTCCAGCAGCGCTGTGACGTCACTTCTACGCCAATATACGACAACAACTGCGGGTCGCGCGTAATTGCCGAGATTGACGACGACGGCGAGACGGTCATTCGCCAGTACAGCGCATCGGCTGATCCAGCTCTGCTCGAGTGCGGTGGCGAAGCCGGAAAGTTTTTTGACAGCGGCAAGGAAGAGAAGAGCGAGGCAGGTGAAGGAGTTGACTGGGAAAACGATGAGGACGACTATGATAGTGACGACGACTTTGCAGGCATGTCAGATCCGCCGACATCGATGGCTACTGGCGTTGAATTCAATGCGCGCCAGTCCATCACTCAGCGCCGCAGTGTCTTTGCTGGATCTCAGCGCAGCTCCTACGATACCAAACTGTCTGACTATACTGCTGACGCTGACATTGATGAGGACAATACGCCGCTATTGCAGATGATGAATCGCCGCAGCGCTCAAAAAACCAAATAACCAAATAGTACTTATTAAATTATAAAATCATTAAACCTTTAGATCAAGAAAATATTTCGAGTTTTGTAGCTCTTCTTTGCAATTTTATTTTTACAGAATAATGGAAGAAGACTGCAAGTCGTGCAAATCTTGCCAGCCACGCCGGCGCTTTGTCGGAAAGAGCCGCGCCAAGCAGGCTGCCGACTCGACAGCACAGATATCGATTGAAGACTCACTCGCTGTTGCCAAGCAAAAAGACGGCTCGCAGACCACTGCTCGTCAGCACGAGAGTGCAAACCAGGTGCCCACAGATATTCTCGAAGACGTGAAGCTTAACCAAGCGATTAGTCTGCTGCCCAGCAACTACAACTTTGAGATTCACAAAACTGTGTGGCAGATACGGCGGCTCGGCGCTACCCGGGTAGCTCTGCAGTTTCCCGAAGGATTGATGATATTTGCGTGCACAATCTCCGATATCCTAGAGACGTTCTGCGGCGTTGAATTAGTTATCATGGGCGATGTCACATATGGCGCGTGCTGTGTGGATGACTATACCGCTGTGGCCTTGGGCTGCGACTTTATTGTGCACTATGGACACAGCTGCCTGATTCCAGTCAATGTGACGACCGTAAAGACCATGTATGTCTTTGTTGACATTGGTATTGACACTGAACACTTTATTCGCACAGTGGAGAAGAACTTTGAGGCGGGGACTCGCATTGCGTTGGTAGGCGTTATCCAGTTTGTCACCGCACTGCAGACATGCAAACATCTGCTAAGCACAAAGTACACCGCTGTTATTCCCCAGTCCAAGCCTTTGTCGCCGGGCGAACTGCTTGGCTGCACGTCGCCGCGACTAACCGACATTGACGTCATTGTGTACTTGGGCGATGGCCGGTTCCACCTCGAGTCCATCATGATCCACAATCCTGAAATCCCCGCCTACGCTTACAACCCATACAACAAAAAGTTTACCCGGGAGCGCTACAGCCACGACGAAATGCACTCGCTGCGCAAAAACGCAGTGGCCAGCGCAAAGCAGGCCAAAAAGTTTGGTCTAATTTTGGGCACGTTAGGACGCCAGGGGAGTCCCAAAGTACTAGAAGAGCTGCAAGAGCGGCTTGAGCAGCGCAATATTGCATATGAGGTTATATTGCTGTCCGAGATATTTCCGCAAAAGCTGGCTCAGTTTCCGGACATCGACTGCTGGGTTCAAATCGCCTGCCCGCGGCTTTCAATCGACTGGGGCTATGCGTTCCCCAAGCCCCTGCTCACTCCTTACGAGGCCAACGTTGCGCTGGATGCGATAGAGTGGCAGGACACATACCCGATGGACTTTTACGCATTTGACTCGATGGGCCCATGGACGCCCAACTATCACAGCACGCTGGCAATTAGACAGCGAGAAAAGGCAAAGAAGCTGGCAGCCAAGGCAGAATCAACTGCATAATAACAAGAGTATGTTTATTGAATATATGAAGATATTTTAAAGACATTATTGTAAATCAGTATGAACACATGTCCAACTATAAAATTGTTAAATATATAGGTTATAAAAAGTCGCAGATAGTCAATGTTATGTTATATTTATATATGCTTATTTCACATATTTGGAGTTGTAATAGACCGCTTCTAGCTCGCGAACTGCAGTGTCAAGCGTCGAGTTTAAACACTCAATCTCACTACGTGTTTTCCGGATACGCTCCTCGAGAAGTTGCCGACGCTGAGCCGCCATGACCACCAACGCGTTTGTGTCATTGACCAGGTACGCGCGCTTAATATCTGCAACCATTAACATCAGATTCTCCACCGACCGCACCATGGTTGCAGCCCTGGCCTGTCCGCTATACGCCTCCTGCGATGCAATGTACTTGTCTTTGGGCGGCTCAGCATTGGAGCGAGCACGGATACTGGGCTCTTCATCGCTTTCGTCACTACCTTCACTATCTTCATTAGCATATGTGTTATGCAGCCGAGACTGGTTTGACTGCCGGCTACCGTTGCTGCTACTGTATATTCTGCTAGACTGGATAATGTCACCAAACGAGTTGAGTAGCTGGTCAATCTCGCCCTCTAGCCGTTTATTTAGCTGATCTTCAGTGGTCGCATCACTGGCTTTAGCCAGGTGTCGCTGACTTTCCAGCGGTGTAATGCTACTGCTACGCACTCGTTGAAACATTTATAATTTAACGATACACAATCAGAAGAACAATATAAACAAACAAGCAAAATGTGATCAGTGTTTAAGAAAATATTAGGAAATTTATAGTAGTAATGGGTCCGCCACATGTGTATAATGCGGAGCAA
The DNA here is from genome assembly GCA_027577495.1 of Coemansia sp. RSA 720. Taxonomy (NCBI): domain Eukaryota; kingdom Fungi; phylum Kickxellomycota; class Kickxellomycetes; order Kickxellales; family Kickxellaceae; genus Coemansia; species Coemansia sp. RSA 720. Next base: position 98,003 of record JANBQV010000040.1, read on the forward strand.
CAAAAATCAAAGCTTGTTGCGGTACGCATGCGCACAGAAATTGCGAGACTTTATCTTTTTCCGCATGCTATTTCCATCTTTCCTTCTCTTTTAATATTTTCCCACTCTATTTGTCTATCAAGAGATGACAGTCCATATAGGAGGATTACTGTCGCTTGGCGCAGCGGCCCTACTGTCGGGTGCACGGCTAGCATCGGCTCACGACCACCACGGCGCGAACCTGAACCTGGACCCTGGAGAGCCGATTGGTGGGGCCATGAAAATGCATATTATTCTTATGACCGTGTCTTTTGGTATACTATTTCCGATCGGCCTGGTGTTGGGCCTCAAAAAGCATAGATGGCATGTACCAGTGCAAGCGACCGGCGGTGTGCTGGCTATAATCGGATTTGTACTCGGCCATGCTCACGGTGGTCGCTCATTTCCTGAGAACGCGCACAGCAAGTTCAGCTGGTTCATGCTATGGCTGCTGGCCGCACAGTTGGGCGCGGGCATATATCTCAAACTGCACACTGAGCGCCGGTTCAACGATCGTGCTCGGCCATTTGTCAAGATTGCTCACAAGTACTTGGCGGTGTTAATGGTTGTTGCTACGTACACGCAGGTGCTGTTGGGTGTTGTGGCTTGGCTGGGATTCTGCTATGACGGCTATATGGGCCAGTGCCTGGCACACCTTATTATGGGCAGTTCGTTCTTGGCCTACGGCATCTGGCTGCTGCTGCTAGTACGTCTGGCAACGCCCTGGCTTGCACGCTTTGGCCGCTCACCCGAGCTCTATGACAGCGCGATGATCATGGTGTGGGGATTGTTCAACACGTTTACTGAGCACGGATTTATTGAAGAGGCACACGGATGGTCGCACAAAGACTTGCAGCACACAAGTCTTGGCGTCATCTGGTTCTGCGGCGGGCTGCTATCGACGTACATGCTGCGCAAAGCCGGTCCGTCTGACCGCAGTATGTTCCCGGCTATCATTCTTATTTTCACCGGCTGTGCAATGGCTAGCCATGAGCAAGATACTGAATTTTCGACCAAGGTGCACTTTGTGTTTGGCTTGTCGTTGGTGCTAGCTGGATTCACTCGCTGTGTCGAAATTTTGCTGATCACAACTGGGTTGATCAAAAGCAACAGCAAAGAGCCGAATCCGTTCCAGTACATTTCAGTTTTCTTCCTATGTCACTCGGGCATGGCGTTTATGTCGGCCAACCACGAGAGCGTTGCTGCAATGGAAAACATTGGTATCGACATTGGTACGTTCTCGCTGGGCTATCTCTCGATCTCGTTCCTGTTATTTTTCTACGCATACTTCCTGATGCAGCTGTATACCGACCTGGGCAGCAAGGAAAAGGACATGATGCTGCCCACAGCGGACGATGGCACTGTCTACCAAACAGTTGCTCAGGTCTCAGAAATCCGTGGTCATTCGTCAGATGAAACTGCTCGCAACCCACACGTTCTATTTGATGCGGCGGATGATGATGACTACGATAGCCCCGAGATGGGTTCTGCCACCTTTCGCAACCGCAACACGCCTGGGGGTGGCATTAGCCCGCGGTCGTCGGATGAAATCGAGCTTGGCCCCATGCGTCGCGATTAGTCTATTAAATTATATAATTTATTTCTCCACATTGTGAACATTTCTCCCCAATGTATATGACCCCAGAGCGTTTGACTCTGGTTTAGTCTTGACCTGCATACCGGTATCCATGCCGCCAAATACCAAAATATTTAAGCTAAACAATGTGTTTCATGCGCTAGCGTCTGTTGGCCTATTTACAGAGCCCGACGCCGCTGTACAAACATACATTCATCTTCACTTTACACCAGTTTTCTCTTGTGTTTACTTCTTTAAATAACTACACTACACTATGACAGGGTTGATACATTGCTGCGTTGCGCTAAGCGGGCTGGTGCTGTTAGCCACAGCAAACCGCAACACCAAGGTTTCCCATGCGCCTAACCACAAAGAGCGGAATGCTGCCTACACCGGATACAATCACGCGTCAAAGTACAAAGATTCCGAAAACTACTACAGCGTTGAACAATACAAGGACAGCTACCCTGAGGCAGACATTATCTGGGAAGATAACATTGAATGGCCGGCCGAAACCACGTATCACGACTACCAGGAGAAGCAACGGCCCGAAAAGTACCACGACCATGATCCAGCACACACCAAGCACCACAAGCATAAGCATAGCAAGCACCCAGTACAGACTGTCAATACGTACGTTACGTATATCGACGAGCACTACCTCACCAACGCAATCTCAGTGTATCCCGCCGAAGTTCCGATCCCGTACCCAGCGTATCCCGTCGAAACCTATCACCCATACCCAGCGTATCCCGTCGAGACCTATCACCCATACCCGGCGTATCCCGTCGAGACTTATTACCCACATCCGGTGTACCCTGTCGAGACTTATCACCCACACCCGGTGTATCCCACTGAGGCGGTTCCTACATACACTGTATATCCATCCGAGGAGCACCACTCGTATACCGGATATTCTGTCGAGACTTACCACCCACATCCGGTATATCCTACTGAAGTGGTTCCTACATACACTGTATATCCATCTGAAGATCATCGTTCGTACACATCTTATCCTGTCGAGACTTATCGCCCACATCCAGTATACCCTACCGAAGTACCTCCTCCATACCCCGTATATCCATCCGAGGAGCCCCACTCGTACACTGGACATGTTGTTGAGCCGACATATACAAAGGCAGCGTATTTGCCCACATACAGCGCAGATCAAATCAAATATCCTGGCTACAGCCCCAATTCGCAGTACTACCAGACCGGAGTGCCAGTGAACTCTGCGTCCAAGCAATATAGCAGCACTGTGCCATATGGGGCCATCGCGCACTAGAAATACTTTACCATAACTTTATATTCAATCATCAATGCATACAAATTTAAAAATTAAAACTGCAGAATACTAAAATTTGTTTTATTGTAAAATATTGTAGTTACAAACTGGTATTATGAGCGCTCAGAGTTCTGCATTTGCTTCGGATCACATTTTTGGCAACGGCTGGATTCCTGGGTCTACCCGTCGCACAGTTGTTAAGGAAGCAGACTCTACCTGGAACATTGGCCGCAACGACCGGTCTGTATCGATATCGTGTGCGCTGGGCATTTCGCTGTTTATTGCTCTACTTGGCACCATCCTGCAGTTGTCGTCTTAGGAACAACTCGTATATCCTGGTTCCCAAATTAAATATTTCTAAATATTCAAAGTTTATAAATAACGACAGCGGATATAAAACATGTGCCAATTGACTTTTCAGATTTATTGAACCAATTGTTTAATAAAATAACACGATTATCTTTACTCGGCCTGAATGAACGGGTTTTCAATCTCCTCAGAGCCATCCATTGGCGACAACAGGATAATGCTCGGCCCGCGTAGCACGACAAGGCCGACATTCCGCTGCTTCTCTTCCGAGTCAGTGTTTTCTGGATCTACAGGACACATAGTCTGAGGTTAGCGAGTCTGCAGAGTTCATAATCTAAAAGCACAATATATCAATTATCATACGTACCGCGTATCGTCTCTACCGCTTCGTCAAGCACAATGTTCAACAACTGATCGAATCCCTTGAGCACGCCAGTCACTACACGCTGCAATATACAGTTAATAAACGCGCCAGCAAAGCTGCAAAAATAGCGCACATATGTTTGACAAACTATTCACAGTGTGTACCTTCACGGCCGCCAATAAACTTGACGCGGATGCTCTTGTCCGAGTACTTTTTGAGATCTAATATGGCATCGCGCTTCTTTTTTTCTTTGTTGTCGCGGTTATCGGCTGAGCCCTGGTGGCCACCCCGGCTCTGTGTGTATCCGCCGCGCTGTCCGCCCCGTGAGCTTTGTCCTCCTCCGCGCATTCTCTACTGTGGTGCAAGACAAGATGGGTAAATTTGAATTGTCAAGAGCAAAGAAAACGAAAGAGGCGACAAATTGAATGAATGAAATCCAGCAATGATCACACGAATCAGATCAATATGGCTCAGCCTATGCCAAAGTCACATGTTGGGCTTTTAATGTGCACTTTCTTTCTTTGCAAGTCCGCTCTAACTATTGTAATATTTAAATTAGCTTGAACTTTCGACTATGGCGACAGACTCGTTGCAGTTGAGCAGAGTTGCCAAAGACAAGTTGAAATACAGCCTCGACTACTTTGGACTTCCCGACTATTACGAAAACGAGCCAGGAACGGTGCGCTACGACTTGCGACCATTACAACGCCAATGCAGCTACAATGTGGACGGGTATGACACAGACTACACATTCAACCTTGGAATTTGCACTTTGCCTACAGACTCACAAGAGCCCAGTACGGCAGTCGGGCAGTGGTATTGCAGAGCGCACAATGGCACTTTTGGAAGCCTGAACGCCACGCCGCAACTACACGGAGACAAGCTTATGCTTGAATATTCTGGAGGCGACACGTGCACAGAGGCATCACAGCTTAACCAAACTGCACTAGTTTCATTAATTTGCGATCACGACGCAAATGACGGCCCAGAGTTTGTGGCCGAATGGGCGCACTGTGCATTTATGTTCGAGTGGCGGACACCCGCCGCGTGTGGCACTCGGCTACTTGCTGGTGGCCAAACATCCGAGTCTGGCATTGAGAATGCAGACCAGTCAGACGGAGTCAGCAGGGGATCTGTGGCATTTGTGGTGTTATTTGTGGTTGGAAGCATCTACATTCTTGGTGGGTTTCTGTACAACCGCGTGCTGAACACATCGAGTCGACTGCGCGGGTTTGAGCAGCTGCCAAACTACCGGTTCTGGCGTGGAATATACATGGGTGGAAAGTGGGTGGTTACCGGAGTCGCCAACGGCGCGTACTACCTTGCGGACATAGTTAGCGGTCGCCGAGGCACCATTCGCATCGATGATGCCGAATACAACTTCCGCAACGAGCTGTTCCACTCTGACGACGAAGGCCAGGAGATTCTACCGATACGGCAGCGAACATGACATGACAAGCACATGCGTCCAAATATTTTAGTCATAGAACCATTAATGTATTGTAGAGAATGTAGAACTACTTTTCCTCGTCGCCGTTGGTGATTTTGGCCATCGCATCTTTGGCAATGGTGCACTTTTCCATTAGCACATCCAGGGCCTGCTCGATAAGCTTCTCTGGCGCGATAATGCCCGTGGACTCGACATTGAAGATAAAGTGGTCGCGCACACGCGTGAGACGGACTTTGCCCTCAAACTGCTTATGGCGGAGGACTTCGCGACTGACGGTGTCTTTGCGCGGGTTCACAACTTTGGCCTTCCGCACGCCGTTCTCCTCAACAATGTCCACGACGCCTGGCGGGAAGCAGCTGCGGAACAAGTCGGCGTCATCGCCCGTAATGTCTTCGAGAATCTGAATGTCAGGCAGCAGCCGGTACGACGCAGTGGCCACGGGCGAGAACTTTGCATGGTCCTTCCCCACGCCCTTCTCGCAGTGCAGCTCGCACGAAATGACCTGGCCCGGGCGCAGCTTTGTAATCAGAATGTCGTCGTGGATCGGTCGGATCGGGCTGTCTGCAAACTGCCGCTCCTGCTCGCCCTTTGGGTCCCATACAATCTGGTTACTGTAAACTGCGCTGTTGATGTACTTTTTCTTCGGATCGGTCTCGCCTGGCGCCGCATCGCGGTTCACCTCGCATGCCACATCCAGCTTGAGCACAATCGTGTTCTGGTCTGTCGGAATATCACCTGGCTGCTTCCACAGAAACTTTGCCGGATCTGCGTTAATAGGAATAAGCCCCAGGCGGTGAGCCAACACCTCGTCTTGCACTACGCCCGTGTTGTTGACCATGAATACCTTTTCAATAGCCACGGTCGGCACCTCGGCGATCAGAATACGCCGCAACGCGTTGGCTATCGAGGCATCTACGCCGATCAGGTCAAACTCAATATCTGTCTCCGTAACACACACAATGTTGATGTCAAACGAGTTCTCAAAGTCTTCGAGGTTGAACACCGCGTCCTGGCCGCCAAAGTTCAGCGGAAACTCGGCCCCTGACACATTCTCCACCCGGTCCTCCAAAAGTACAACGCGATTGCGGTCTGCCAGCGACATTGTGCTAATTTTGTGTTTTGCGTCTGCGAGTCTAAAAAAACTAACACGATATGCAAGGAGTAAAAAAGGGGAAGTTCAATTTTTTCGTTCAGACTCTTTATTAGAAAATCTAATGTTGATCAGATCATTGCGTGATCCGTTACTCTCGCTTGATGTGTTCATATAGCCTGTGGTTGTCCACTACATCCGCTGCCAAGTACATGTGTCGACAGTGTTGCTCAACTAAGTGGTTAAGCTGGACTGCACCAAATACTGAAACAACTAGACTCATTTTGTCATAGCAATACACAGCCCATAGCTGATCCATATTTTCTATCTCAATACATATTAGCAATAAAACTTGGTTTACAAAAATTATTGCTACTTTTTCTATTCGACGTTTGTAATACCAAATAATAGATAGCAAAATACAATGTCATCGGCGCTATACACAGCGAGCGCGACAATCGATAATGCGCATGTGGACGATATCTGGCACACGTGCTGGGTCCCTGGCAAGCACCAACTGGCATCTGCTGGAGCCGACGAAGTGGTCAAGCTCTGGAACGCACAGTCCGGAGAATGCACAAACACGCTCAAAGACGGCGACTTTGCAATAACGTCGCTGGACATTAACGCGCAGGGCACGCAGCTCTTGACGTCATCAATGGACCACAAGCTGCGCATTTGGGACCTGGCCTCTTCTGGAGACCAGAGCTCGCCGGCTCTGACAATCGACGCCCAGCCGATCAACACATGGAAGGCGCGGTTCGTGCCCCAGCGCGGCGATGGAGACCCGCTGCTTGCATCGACTACGGACCGCGGAACCGTCAAGCTGTGGTCAGCCAAGCGAGGTAAAGAGGTGCGCGAGCTCAACACGTCGCGACCAAAGTTCCTATATGCATTGGCCGTAAGCCCTGACGGAACAAAGATTGCATGTGCAGGGGTTGACAGTCACGTATATGTGTTTGATGTCGAGTCGGGGGCCCTGAGCTGCACATTTGCGGGCCACTCGGATGTCGTGCGGTCAGTATCTTTTTCGGCTGACTCGGCGTTGCTGGTATCGGCGTCTGACGACAAACAGGTGCAAGTACATGATGCGCGGTTCGGCAACCCGGCAGCTACGCTTATGGGTCACTTTGGGTGGGTTGTGTCGGCCGATATGCACGCAAATGGCACGTACATTGCCTCGGCTTCGTTTGACGCAAAGGTCAAGATCTGGGATGTTGCTCAGCGTGCATGTGTTGAGACGCACAACCAGCACACCCAGGCCGTGTGGAGCGTGGCGTGGCAGCGGTCATCAGAAGAGGTTGATGTGCCACGCCCCATGTTGGCGTCTGCTGGAGAGGACCGCAGCCTCAGTCTGTATGATCCGTTGCTTGCATAAAATTACGCTTTTTAGTTCCACAAAACACTTTAAACAAACATGGCAGTGCCTGAGTGCATGACATACTCCACTTGGCAAAAAGAATATTAAGCCATACAAACGCCTTAAGATGTTTGGCTGGGTTCGCCTTCGCGTTGTAATACAAATTGTCATTTTCAAACTTGTAGTTGCCATTGTAGCTGCGAAGCACCGGCTCAAGCTCGCTAATAATTGCCAGCTTAATGTCTGTCGTGCTGACTGGCTGGCAAGTACTCAGAATGTGTTTTAAGACGCTGTGCTGGAGCCCAGATTTGGGCCTCGCACTCGCGTTTGATGACTGCTGCAGACACGCCTTCAAAATGGTCTGCCAACCTTTGCAATCCAACAGCTCATTTATGGCGTGACACCAAGTGTTCTCCATATGTGATTTAATGTTATTTGTATATACTGTGAGTATGGATTGTGCGACACAAGTAGCAACTGTGTTTAAATTAGAGTACGGGCAGAGCTCCAGCCTGGAGGCCTCTCGATACGCTGGGTAGATTCAATGGGATCTCTAATGTTATTACGTTTGGTGAAATAAAGAAAAAAACTCATAAAAATAGGACTTTGAGATAAAAAATAAAAGACTGTGGGCTATCCATCTCCGCCAGAAGTATAAAGTGGGCCAGTTCATATGTGTGCGTGGTCACGTAGTTGACCATATCAACATATTGCTCTAATTGAGCGTGATGGGCTGGATTCCACCCAGCCTTTTCAAAGAGTGCTTACGCACCAGGCTGGTTGTAGACATATAAAATACTAAACTAAATGGATGTGGTTCTTTATTTGAAACTCAACAACAGGCAGGCATTTTGTAATAAACTAGAGGACTAATAGCTCATAAAATACTACATTGCTTACTAATGTGTTGAATTCTCAGCCAATAATACAACTTGTAATGTTTTTAAATTATGTTTAAAATATAAATCTGTAATTTTTCTACAGCTATTGCCAATCTATTAAACTTCAATTATGCATACCAATTGGTTAAAAGCGTGCCCAGCAATTATCTATCCAAGTAATTGCAGTAAACTGTGTTTACTGACCAAACAACCTACCAGCAGTGCCAAATTTCTGTTCAACTGCTTCTACATGCAATGTCTGATAAACACATTAACCATGCATTCTTGTTAATGTCGACCGTCTGGCAGTTTTTGTAATCTTTCTTATTTTCGTTCTAGTATATTGCATTACACCTGAATATTCAATTTATTTTTAGTTTTACAACTTGAACATGGCCATGGCTATCCTAGACTTTGTTAACAGTGAGCACCTCATTTATCAGTCATTCAAGTACGTTTTTAGCATGGATAGCTGTTAGCATTGTGTTCCAGGTTTACGCATCTTACAAGTTTGTCACCACCTAAATATTTTAATCCTGCCGTTTAAACTTGTAGTACAATGTGGGTAGGAATGATGATGTATGGCTCAGTGACTGCTCTGTACTACATAATAAGCGCCGCAGATATGCTCATGGATTTGTTTGTCCGGGATTCTGTGTCAGTAAGTGCCAATGTGATTTACTTGGTTATTATATATTATAAATAGTTGTGCTGACTGTTTTAGAAACTAATATCTAGCTTGAGAAATATGGGGCTTCAGAGGGCCACTGGGCAGGTACGTATATAACCGAGCTGTACATGTTGGTAAACTATATTGTGTGTGTTCTTCTTCAGCTAGATATTTACCACATTCATGCAAACTTTGTAATGTAGTGATTGCCGAATGCGCAGATGATGTCGGCAGTGAAATGGCGCTACAACTGGCAGACAAGGGCTTTAATATAATACTGTTATCCAGCGATACGGCCACTATTGAATCTCTAAAGATGGCAATTGGTAAGGTTTAATCAAACATCTAATTGGCACGCGCACTCAACGCAATTTAACTAAAGGCAAAGCTGTTATTATTTTGTAGAGGCAAAGAAAAGAAGCGTCAAAAGCTATACTGTTGATTTTGCAAATTGCTCTGGTGCACAATGGCAGGAAATACGTGATATTATTGATGAGGAGCAAGTAAGCGTATTAGGTAAGAATATGTTATTTTATTGACAACTGCTATGACTAGAATAATCACATTACATACACACATGCTTTACTAAATTACATTCTTATATTTTGTTTAACATAGTCAACAACATCAGCGTTTGTCATCGGGCACCGACATTCTTTGACAAGGAAGAAAAGTTGGATTGTGATAACATGGTGAACGCAAATGTCACATCACTAATGAGCATGATTCGCACAGTTGTACCTCAAATGCAGGAACGACAAAATGGTCTAATTATTAATATGGGCTCGTTTACAGGCATGCGCTCAATGCCGTTTATGTCTGTGTATGCAGGGACAAAGGGGTTTGTAAAATCGTTTACGTTGAGCCTTGCCCCCGAGCTGGAGCCAGATGGCATTATGATCTCCTGTGTATTAGGACTTTCAGACATTTCAAAAATGTTTGGCATCAAAACACATTCGCTCACCATCCCATCGGCAAACCAGTTTGTTCATCACGTTTTCGATCGCCTTGGACTAAAGTGCGGTGCACCAGATTCATATACTGCTATTCCTTACTATCCGCACAGCATTCTGAATTTTATTTCTAGCTGTCTCTGGGACCCGATGCACACAAAGCCTACATACTACAGTAAGTCAATTGATCAAAAGTGTTGCTTAACCTTCTTAAGCATAACTAATGTACCGCAATTTACAATTGGTATAACTCAACTGTGTGGCTTGATATAACATTTCTGTATGATAGGTGCGGCACGGAATCTATTCGAGTACGGCCAACAAACTCTAAGCGCGCGCCACATTTCATGTGGCTCCCAATAAAGTGATTTGTTAGGCGGAATAGTTCTTACAGTTTTATTTAAAGAACATCACAATTTACAACATTTTTAAAGCGTGCAAACATTTTAAAAGTGCATTAAAGGGGCATATCTTGTTTCAGGCTAACAATTAGTTGGCGTGTGTACAGTGCTGCAGGTGTATGCTGATTTGCGCCACAACAGCTGCATATATTCTTGTCTCAGAATAAGGGAACGAAAACTTCAATTTTTGACAAAGGTGGCCCAGACAATCAGCAAAATGCTTTTTACTTTTGACAGACGCTGCTTAAAATTCTGATTAGCCAACTTTTAAACATGTACTGTACTTTGATAAACGTGTACTATTGAATAGCTTGAAAATTGTGCAGTTCTATGTTTTCTGAATTTAATATTGTCTGGAATTGTTGCTATTGTACTGCACAGATTTCTGGACAACAAAGCACAATCCATGCATATGAAGAATACATTTAGGCACGAGGTGTCCTGAAAGAGAACTTGGAACATTGTTATTGCTTTCTAAGCTTAGGCGTGGGGAAAAAGAAACCCCCATGCTGACTATTTTTTAAACAGGTACACACGCTCGTGTCAATATGAGAAATACATACCCACGTACAATAGTGCGAGCTTATAGATGACCTGGCAAAGTGTATACACCAGCACTGGCCTTTCAATCCGAATTGTATTGTCAAGCGTTTGGCGGCGTTTCCCTGCATCTCAGGCACACGCTTCAAGTACCCAAACCCACAGTAATGGTGGCACAGTGTATGCAACCCATCCGTTCTACCAAATTCCGTGTGTACACCAGCAGATATATTGCCACGATATACCTTGATTGCAGGTCAGGTTCAATGGACGCGGAATGTACATTCAGCGGTTTGTTTCTCGCGGCAGCATACAATATATGCCTGAAAGTTGCAGAAAGCCATTTTTGATAGCTTGTTATAAATAGTGCACGTAATACCATCTATAATTTGAGAGGGTGTATCTCGCCGCAAGCCAAGATACGTCTTGTTTTATTTTATTTCAATTTTTGCTTCCTTTTGCTTCCTTTTATATTTATTTCAACGTACAACAAAATATGTCTCTGGTTGAGCATTTGAGCCAGCAGCCTCTTTTGGGAATGCTAAAACATGTCGCTTTGACGACTGGTTGGACTCATTATGTCTTTGCTGCTGTGCTTGCAGTTGTTGCCGTTTACACCTACCGACTTGTGTATGGGATGTTCTACTCTCCTCTACGTCACATTCCTGGTTCACTTATTAGTCGGCTGACAGGCAAGCGCGTTGAGCTTCTCACAATTGCCGGTCATATGGCAAATCTTGGGCGCTGGGATCACTACAAGTACGGCGACATTTATGTATCTACGCCCAACTCGGTTACCATTTGTGATCCTGCCGACATCCGCGCTTTTATGGGAAACTCTGCTGTATCAAAAGCCGACTACTACCGCATATTGGAGTTTACCGAGATTGAAAATACAGTTTCTTTTCGCGAGAATGAGACTGCCAGCGTACGTCACCGACAGATTCTTCCTTATTTCAAGACGACGCATCTTTTAAAGATGGAACACATCATCATGGATTTGGGTATCCAGACGATTAAGCGCAAGTGGGACAACCTCGTTGATTCAAGTCCGGACGGTACAGCAGAGGTCAACTACTGCAATGATTTTTTGATTTCGGCGTTTGGCATTATTTCAACGCTGGTATACGGCAAGAAAGTCAAAGAGCTTAGCTCGACCGATACAGCGACTGCCAAGTGGATCGATATGACAATGATGTACCTGAGCGTGCGGGCAATGTTTTTGCTGCTTCCAAAGTTTTTTGCGCTTACAATTCTTCGTCCCTGGGAGCACTACTACTACACGCTCAGCAACTACATCGACGAGGCTATTACTAGCAGAAAAGCGCTTATGGAGAAGCTCAAGAGCGATGGCCGCTCAGACGAGAAGCCGGTCGATATGCTTCAGGCGCTTATGGATGCCGAAGATCCCGAGTCGAAATCCCGGATGACTCGCGACCAAATTCACGGCGAATGTATGCTGATGATGCATGCGGGATCTGATACCACCTCACATACCATTGCATGGACGGTTCACCTGCTAATGCTGTATCCGGAACACTACAAGCGAGCCGTTACCGAGGTGCGCTCCATGTTTGCACCTGATCATCTTCTTACTTACAAAGAGTGCCGCGCGCACCTTCCATTCATTGAGGCCTGCATTTTGGAATCTTTGCGTTTCATGCCTGTGACCGGCGGTCTGCTGCCTCGCGTTGTTCCCAAAGGCGGCCTGGTCATTAAAGATCACTATCTCCCAGAAGGTACCATTGCATTTGTCAACATTGCCGTTGCAAACCACCACAAGACGTTCTGGGACAATCCTCACGAGTACGACCCCACTCGCTTTTTGGACAACAAGGACCTGCAGCACTATATTCTGACATTTAGCCATGGTCGACGTTCGTGCCCTGGCAAGAACCTTGCATGGTGGGAGATGCTGACAATTCTTTCAAATATTCTGAAGGACTACGATTTCCGTATGCCAGATGACTTGACCCATCTAGGTCCACATGTGCTAAACAAGCATGGCTTCCCACAGACAATGAAGGCAAAGCAATATATTGCAGTCAAGCCAGTAGACTCGGAAAAAGATTGCCGTATCATTATTTCACGGCCGCAAAAGTATTGAGCATATTTGAGTTTAGGAAATATTACTTTTTTAAACGCTGCAAAATAAAAAATATAAAACTGTCAGCTTTATATTTTAACCCAAATGGAAATGCTTATTAAAAATAGTGATGCTTGATTTTTGAGTAATCGCCGGCCAATTCAAGGCATACATAGCACATGTGTGCAGCTGGCCGGCTGACAAAACCACATGTGCTTGTTAGAGTGCTTTTTTTTTGTTTATTCCTCTACAGCATGACTTGGATTTACGCTGCATGTCCGACTCTGTTGCCACTATAGCTATTTAAGACGCAATTGCTGTTAGTAATGCGCTTTTCTTCTTTACATTGTTTTATTCATTTTCGACCACTCTTTTTGTGTTGCAATGCTATCAGCTCATATTATTCAGCTTTGTACAATTCTGCTTGTGCTTCTAGCTGGATATCCAGCAAGTTGTCATGTAGCCAATTACCCGCGGAATTCAAAATCCGTTGTTCCTCGTCAATCCAATAGTGCCACCTGCCAGAGTTCGATTATTGATTTTGCGCAACCTAATGCACTTGGCAAGTTCAACATTGACTGGTGTCCGCAAAATGTATATCAATCAAACAACACGCTTGTGTGGAGACTCACACCCGAATGCGGAACTACTATTGTATTTCCTGCTTCTTTCCAGTATGGTAAAATTGAAGCGCGTATTCGCATTGCGCCGGGTAGTGGTGTGGTGTCGTCTCTACTTCTTGCTGGTCCAGCTCCATCCGACGAACTAGATTGGGAGTGGGTGGGTAAGGACACGTGGACTGCACAGTCTATGTATTTTGTGAAAGGGCAGCGTGTAGACCCAAATGCACAATACTTTCATACACCCGGAAATGTGGCTCAAGATATGGCTGCAGGGTTTCACAATTATGCCATTGAAGTCAACCAAGATAATATAAAGTGGTATATCGATGACTGGCTTACTCGCACACTGCCCAAGATTAATGGTGTGCCCTTTCCATCCAACGCCGGACAAGCTCGTATGGGCATTTGGGACGGCTCACAAACAAGTGGATGGGCCGGAACTGTGGACTGGACGAAGGCACCATTTATTACTGAAGTTGAATGGTTCAAATTTACACCATACTGTTAAATTTATGTTGCAGCAAGTGAATAGCGTTGAACAAGATATACTTTATTGTTTTATAGTAGTGTCTTGTTTAATAAATTTTTAATTGAAGAGCCACAATGTGTAAAATAATTTTAATGGGAAACACATTCAGCACACCAAATATTTTTGTCAGGCTTTAAAAGCCGCACTTTCTCCCAGTACTTTTCTTCTCTTTACCATTTCTCATCTCTGTTGTCGTTGCCGTTGCCTACCTCTGATGCCATTGGAATATGTAGTAAGCGAATGTTATGTGCTGTTGTATGATTATTGATTACATTTAAACACTTTAATAACCACACATGGGTTAAATACAAGTTCAAGTGAAGCTCAAGTAGCATCAGACCAAGCAACTTTAAACAACACTAGCAACGGGTAACGCTGGCAACGAGTAGCTTTTATTTGTAAATTTTAAAATATTATTTTTCAATAAAAATTCCTCCTGAAATCCCAACCCAAAACAAAATGCTGAGAAATGCATGATGCACTGATGAATATAGAATGTATTCAATTTTGGAATGGCATATAAAATATACATAACCCGCCATGGACCCAGCATGATCTGTGTAATGGTTTCAAACTTGTCATTACAGCCTGTAAGCGTGCTAATCGGGGGGTTGAGTCGCCGTAGTGGTAATATGTTATTAATTTACTATTGTTAATCCTAACAACTCAATTGCCATTGTGACCCGACACTGCCATGCGGTTGGTCAGTCGCCGCTTATGCGACAAAATAGCAGCACCCACCCGTTTGCTATGTCCAATGCCCGCAGCATCATACATATTGCTCGCCCGTACATCAGGCACAGCAAACGCGTCCAATGTAGTTTGCTCGCGCACAGTGTCTTTTGTCTCGACCATTTTGCGCGCCAACGGCACCAGCGTCTCGTCGGTTTTTGCTGCAGACCATCCCAGCCTTTCGGCCATAAACTGGCGCAGCATGTCGAGTTGAGGAAATCCCCACTCAAATCCCACATCTGACGCGTCTACTTGCGGACTAAAGTACGCGTGCACCACGCGTGGGTCGGGAAACGACGGCGGCACGCCTGATTTGCGCACTACTTGAGCGAGCCGCCTCCGCATCGGCGTATCGACCAGTTCTTCGGGCAGCGCAATTCCCGGAAGGACTTCAGTAATGGTGTCGCACCACTTGCGGAACCTGCGCAGCGCCTCAATGACTCGTGTCTCGCCATCACTGCTGTCGTCGGCACTTGGGCCAAACTCGGCCAGAGTCTCCATGGCCAGCACCGGTCCAATGTTCTTCACGCCTACCGTATAATCGCTGCCCAGCAAACACGCCAAAAACACCATGTCCGTCTGCGACAAGCTCGAGTCCTGGTGAATGGCGGCAGCCGAATACATTTCCACATACCGGTCTTTCTGGAAAAAGTGACGGTACACTTGTGTCGAGCGTGAAGACGCAAACAGAAATGCATCCGAGTCATCAGTAACCATGCCGTCTACCAGGCGCGCCGACGCTAGTGCTGCGCACTGCGCCTCGGCCTCCATGGGCGCAGTGACATATGGCACGCCAAACAAAGTCAGCAGCATGCGGATGTCTTCCACCATGTCAGCCTCAATACCTGACGCATCACGCCGGCTGTCGTGCACCTGCGTGCGCAGCGCCTGCAACTCGCTCTGCAACTCTGCCCGCATCGCCCCGTATGGTGCTGGTGCCGATGGCGCTGTCGTTGCCGATGCAGCCAGTTTCTCTACGAAGCGCTCATATTCGTGTTGCTCATCCTTCAGCAATTGCATGTGCTTTCTCTCAGGCATGTCCAAATCGTCGTCGCTCTCATCGCCGCTCGCATGTGCGCTACCTGCATCTGACGTGTCCATCTCGTTGCCCACAAGCAATGCGCTGTCACCCATAACGACATCTTCATCTACTTCTACCGGCAGTATGTCGCCCGAGCTTTCATTGTCCAGGTGCTGCGCATGCGTTGATTCCGTGTCGGGTTGAGGGCTTGGGGTTTCAAACTCATCCTCTTCACAGCTGTTTTCCGATTCTACGCTGATCACATTGGCCAGCGCCTCTGGTGTCGACGCCATTTGCGACGGACTGTTCTGCGAAGAGATGTTCTGCGACGGGCTGTGGCGATATCGCCAGCGCTGAACAAACGCCAGGAAATTGGCAATCAGTGATAGCCGAGATACTTTGGCCTGCAGCGGCGCCCACTCATTTCGTGCCCTCGATCCACCGGTTCTACCATCACCTGTGCCATGTTTGTCATCACTGTCATTATCGTTGGGCTCTTCAATCGGAACATCTGGCATCTTTTCTAATTGTCGATTGGCCTGCCACACGCTGTGCAGCAGCTGTTCTGGTGACTCCTCCAGTAGCCAAGCCCGCATGCTCTGATATATGTGTGGGTCTGCTTCCAAGATCGGCTTGGTTACTAGCTGTGCCCACGTATCTAGAAACTCGGGTGCCGACAGATCTAAAATTGCCTCTTCCTCGCGCTCGCGCTGCTCACGAGCCCGCTGCCGGTACTGATGCTGCTGCTCTGGTGAAACCAAGTCCAGCTCATCGCACTCGCCATACAGCTCCATCAGCTCGGCATCCATATCGCCGTCATCGCTACTTATACTGGCCACGTCGTTGCCATCGTCGCTGCTCGTGTGCGAGTATGACTGGTACTCTACACTACCCGCTGTTGTCGGCCTATTCCCATTCATATGCTCGTAGTTGTTGGCAATCGGCACACCGTGCAGTTGCTCAGTACCAGCGCTTGCTGTCTGTACAGCCACATATGACGGAGGCACATTTTCAAACTCCTCCGAGTCTGCGTTGCTGCTGTCGACCATAATTGCTGGCTCGGCATGTGTGTCTTCAGGCTGAGCGCCACCTGTCTTCAGGGTCCATCCACCGCCAGGCTGGTCGCTGCGGGCCAACATATACTCACGGCTGCGCTCGCCGGCTATCCGGCCTGTCGTGACATCAGCACCGGTCAGCGACGATGTGCGGTGTGCGTTGCCTGTCACCTGTAGCCACTGTTGTGTCAGAGTGTTGCGCTTGACCAGCAAATCAATCTGCTGTTTGCTAAAGTCCAGCGGCGTCGTTGACGAGCCGAGCATCTGCTGCAGACGCCCATGTGACGTTTGGCGTGACTTCACTTTAAGAGCCACAATGAGGTCATGCTGGTCCTCGGGCGGCAGCGCCTGGAACTCAGCCGAGTCGATGTCAATGTCGACGCCTTCGACATTCCCTGACTCACGCGATGCCAGGGCCAGCAGCTGTCCCAAGTCCTCGGGATGCGCCATCCGCAAGTCGCGCTCATTCTCAGCCCGTGTCGCCAGCGCGTCTGACTGAATCGGCGGCAGTTCATACTCATCGCGCTTGCGTTTTTTTGCTGGGCTCTGTGCTGCACCGTCCTCAGCTGTCCGCACAACCGACTCTGTGCCAGCCAGCCCGTCGATTGCGTGCATCTTCAACTGCGCCTGCAACAGCTGGTGTGCTGCCCGTTTGGCGTCGTTGATGCGGGTGCCGCGAATGGCCTGGCGCTCAGCTATTGTTGCGCGCTTGAGCTCAGGCGCCCCGCCGTCAAACACAAACACAGGCTGGATTCCGTAGTACAGCAGCTTGCATATCCGACGGTAAAATCCCAGAATGTGCGCGTCTTCTATCGGGTTGCCTTGATCGTCTTTCATCGCCTTTACGAGCTGGTACAGCCATATCGACGCATCGACTGCCAGTCGCTTGTGCGTCAGCGCTTCCAGCCGCACTGGCCGCGCTGCCGGCTCCAACAACGTCCACAGCCCCTTTACTCCCATTTCTGTGTGCTAGTAAACTCAGGGCTCCTGTCACGAATTAAAAAATAAAAAGAGTGGGAAAATCGTTGTTGACACCAGGACCAAAGAAAAAGACGGAGTTTACGCAGCTTGCCCTCAAGCCTCCCCAGGCATGTCATTCCACAGCTCGGTCTTTTGCATAAATTGCAGTTCGATTCTCAGTTGGGGGAAAGGGTCAACGACGGTGGTTCTCTGGAGACGCTGCAGTTACTGCGGATATATCCGACTACGAGTGGCTTGGTAGCTCCGGTTCCGTCTAGTTTCCCTCGTGGTTCAAGCGCATATGGTGCTGGAACTGGTGCACGTCGAGCGCAAAGTACTCGGTGCAGTACGGGCAGCGAAACACGCTCACATTCAGACGAAGCTTCTCAGCCCCAGTGCTGACTAGATCCTTCATATTAACCGAGGTTTGTTAACTGTACGACCAAGTTGGAGAGGTCAAGGGCGAGAAAAAAAGAAAAATAGAAATGCAGTGTTTGAGCAAAAAGTGCGCAGCAGAATAGAGGACAGAGACAAAGAGCGGAGGGAAAGTAGCCCTTATTTAAGCATTAGGCGGAGCTGTTTCTTGCCTCTATGATGTATCAGGCTCTCTCACTCACAATCTGTGAAAGAACGACACATGCATCCCAGCGTTCTTGAGTTGCAGCCAACAATGCACAATTTTTCTTCTCCATTCATCGTCTCAATCGCAAAATTGACCTTACTTTTGTCAGAAACACAAATGTGTCTTTTTGGCCGCAATATACCTGTTTGTATAATTATCGATATTGGTGAAATTGCTAGTACAAAGCGCGCTTTATTCATAGTAAGTATCCTGCAATGATGCATCTCTCTCAGTCGCACTTCCGTGAACAGCCTGGATTTACAGAGGTAATCTGCTCGATTGTGCATCTACGCACATTGTTTCAAAAACGCAAAATGGCATGCGCTATTTGCACAATTACTTGTGGAAAAGTCGTGATGCTGGCTCTGCTTCAATAGATGTGCATATAGTTTATTCACCGACAATAACTACTCTTCTTTAAGAGCTATAGAAATATATATATACTTGAACTACAGGATAAAGATGACAAGGATTTGCATTTTCCAAGCTATTACTTTCCAATATAGGGTGAATTTTGGTACTGGGTAACATACATGTTGCATTCGTCTCTCTTCCATATGCTCACAGTACCTATGCTGGTTATTGTGTCAATATCCACTAGGCTTCCATTTTCAATGTACGATATATGGTCAATGTAGTTTGATATCCCTGGACATTCCTCTTCTAGTGTACCCTTTATTTTCTCGGTAATTATATATCCACAGTCGGTATAAGTGGATTCAACTTCTACATCCTTCGGGTCTCCCAGTAAACAGTAGTGTACTTTGATCATTTTTGCAATATCCATTGTAAAGGGGTATGCTAGGTTGTGAGCGTAAAAGTAGGGATGCTAAAGTAAAGAGGAGTTTAGTAAAGAACTTTTATGAAGAGGTCGCCGGAAACAGCACTATTTATAGTTGTATTTTACCCATTTGTCGTCACTAAAACTGCGGATTTAAAATTAAAGTCCTAATTTATTCCACTACTGCTCTGCATTTATTTATAAAGCCCAGAGTAAGGTTGGCCTTTTACTTCAAAGGCTACTTTTTTCTTTTGTGGTATATTAATTAATACAACGCTTGCCAAAGCGGGTAGTGTAATAAACTAGACAAAGGAAAAAAGAAAGAGCACCGTTAGCCAATAAAACATAGGATGGTTTTTTACTTGCTATGAGCAGCTTCTCTAAAAGTGTAAAGAACTAAAAGCTAAAGCGAACACTATTATTATTGTACTATTTTCTGGGTGTTGTGTATTTTACACACCTGGGCTTTATTGACATTCTGCAATAATAGATTCTAACTGGAAAGGCAGATACGGAATAGTTGATAATCCAGGTTCTTTGTTTCAACAACGCAAGATACACTTTTGCTTTGGCTAACTTGTGCATTCTAAATTATTGGATAATGATGCCAAAAGTTCACGAGGCAATGCCACATAAAGAACACATAAGCTAATGCGAATAAGCTATGAAAATTATGCACTGCAGTTATGCAATACAATTTATTGCGACAACTATAATGCTGCTTGTATGTTAGAAACTCTAAGCATTAGTCCAAATACACCCACGTATGTTCTGAACTAGGTTTAAGATGCACCGTCACATTGCTAGGTTCATAGTCCCAAAGAGACGTTTCATCTACGTTGATGATATTACAGATACTTTCCTCGCCATAATCTCCTTCATATGTAATCTTTTCAATATCCTCGCCAGCTCCTGGTACTGCTACAATAAGAGTAGATAATATAACGTTGTATAGTTCATCTCCTGAACAAATATTACTAACGGTTACATAAGAAGTTTTATGAGCACCATTGTATAGCCATTCTATATATACATTCTTATTATAGGACATATCCATGATATACAATATATTTGCTAGAAAATAAGAGATGAGTGTTTGATAGATGTAAAAATTATTGAAAGTGCGCGGAAGCGGCAACATGTTTATAAGGCAAGACTTCAGCTTCCATACCTCTTCAAATTCCACAACCAGTTCTCAGACCCCAAAAAAACCGGCAAAGCAGTTTTCTTTTAGGTCACGGTTTCACACGCATTATTAAAATTTGGCTATCGTGTGCTCTATCAAAAAGAATAAAACAAGAAAATAGTGCAGTAAATGAAGCTGCGGAAGAATAGAAAGAACCCCTAGCCTTTGACGGGCTATACTAAAGCATAAAGCTGGACATGTAGAGAAAGGGATCTTTAAAGTCTAGTGTCTTTGTCCACATTCGTCTTCTTTGCTCATCGTGTACGCTTGATAAACCCATGCAAATTATATGATTAAACCGATCTAGAAATTTGCTTAGAAACATGCTTAGTTGCTGTAGATTGGCAAGTTTCTAGCTCTAGTATTTGTATATAGAATACATATTTTCTGTAATGGCACCTCGCGTTGAAATTCACTATTGCACCCAATGTCGGTGGCTGTTGCGGGCCGGGTGGATGGCCCAAGAACTACTGACAACGTTTTCGGACACACTGGGCGAGGTGGCACTGGTACCGCAAAAGGGCGGAGTATTCACAGTATACGTGGACAGCGAACTAGTGTTTGACCGCAAAACCGAAGGCCGGTTTCCGGAAATGAAAGAGGTGAAACAACTGGTGCGCAACAAAGTTGCACCGGCTATGGATCTGGGACATAGCGACACTGTGGTCAAAAGCAAAGTCGCGAATGCTGGCACCCAGCTCGATGAAGCATGTCCAAACGAGTAACATGCACTATAAGAGCAGAACATAGCGTTCGAGATTTGTGTCTGGTTGGGCTGGTTATCAGAGACAGATAAATAGCAAAGAGTGGGATGCTGTAACCCGTTACCTCTTTTTCGTCACCTTTTTAATCCGACAATTGATGCTTTCTAACCGCCTATTTGGCATATCCCGGCAGATGACTATGTCATGAAAATAGAAAAGCACTATTCATTTGGCTACGCGCATAGTTTCAACCATATCTCGAATGTTACATTGTCAGTGTGAACTATCTTATGCGGCTTACTTATTTCTTCCATGTTGCTCCTGTGCTCTCAGTCGCCAGAGCATTAAAATATACCGATATAAATATTATTTAATCGTCTAAAGCCTCGTTACAATAAAATCCGCATTTAGTCTTTGGCTACGCTTGGCGTTTTCTGGTTCTGACCCTCGCGACGGAAGAACGTCTTGCGCTTCTTCTGGCGACGAGCATCAGCCTCCGCCTCCTCGGCCCGACGCTTGACCGCATAAGCGTCCTTTTGCTTCTGGACCTTTTCGCGGCGCTTCTTCGTCTTGTCCTTGTGCAGCAAGTTGATTTGGCCCAGCAAATCTGCCACTCGCTTGTCCTCCTTGTCCAACACAACCGCGCGAGCTGGGTTGTTGGTCTTTATCTGCTTGGTCTTTGACTTGAACGGCAGCTCAGCCTCTAGAGCCTTGGGAACACGCACTGGGTTGAAGCGCTTGACCACACGCTCGATGGGCTTATAGTGCGAGTCTTTCTTGTTAGGCACTGCCAAGTTCTTGGAACGGCGAATCTCGGCAATCGTACGCATGTATGTGACTGACAGCAGCGACGTAATCGGGTTGTAGAACTTTTTGATCGGGATCGTGTGGAATGCGCGCAAAAACACAATGTCGCTGGCCTTGATGCGGTCCTCGAACGTAGCACGGAACACACCGTTGTTGCCAAACGCCTTTTTGACCTGGCCACGAATTCCGCTCACTGTCTTTATCGCTGCGCCCTCAAACTTGGCCACCTCAAGCGATGTGTTGAACATGCGCTTAATGTACGCCGTGTGCTTATGAATCTTTTCCGGAAGACCTGTCAGCTTGATCTTCTTGACCACATCGATTGCCTGGCTGTTCTCGAGCACGGTGCCCGTTGCTGCCACGCCAAAGTTGTGAGCCCGCTTCATGTAGTACGCGCAGAAGCCAGTTCCCGGCTGAATGTACGGGCTGTAAATAGCTGCGCTGCAATGCAAGTGCTCGGGCGTGTACTT
>JANBQV010000041.1:0-117554 GCA_027577495.1 Coemansia sp. RSA 720
AGCTTTCATTTGTTTTACCCATCTTTAAATGGTACTATATGGAGGAGCAGAGTCAGGTAATACATTTTGCCATTCGCGCATAATCGCAGTGGGGCCATGTTGCTGCTTCGACAAAAAGTAAACGATCACACGTTTTGCGACTTTGTTCAAAAAAGGGGGACAATCAGATGACATTTTCAAAAAGAAAGTAGCAAAAAAGTTTGACAGCAAATAACTTGGCCCACAGATGAGCTATGGTCTTCTTCTTGAGTATAAATGAATGGCTATCGAGTGGACTATGGGGATCATCAAAAGAAAAATTATGTTTACGAGAGCCAAAATGAGAAAAAAGTTATCATTTACTTTGAACAAGACTATATAATACACTAAAGAACCTGTTGAAAGAATCTGAGCAACATTTCACTGCATTGAGCAATTATTTCTGTTCAAAATGGCAAAGATTGAATGGGCCGCATCATTCCACTGGATACATGCTGCGGTATAATGAGTACAAGTTGTTGCATGTTGAGCAATGTTTAAAAGAGATTGGTCCACTTAGATCACACAGCACACGGCCAGTCGAGATGTTTATTGGTAATTTGAAATCAACAATTCATGCCAGCAGCTCCATGTCAAAGCATGCTTCTAATTGTGCACTAAAACTGGCTGTACGTGGACGTTTAGCTTGCCGGGGTAGTCGACAGGAGTATAACGACTTCCAGTTGGTGAAGCTTATTGACTGCACGCGGGCAGATGTGTGCCAGATATGCCCAGAGGTGCCCACTGATTTATTAATGACTAGAGAGCTGGATGAAGCAACATGTGTATTTCAAAAAATTCATTCTGTAAAGTATCGCGGATTTTACATTACTCCAAAAACTAGAGATCAGTTTGCTGAAGCAAATATGTGGGCTGCTGCGTCAATTTATGAAAAGCAAATTTGGTAGCAGCAAGCTAATGTATTGACTGAGCGGGATGAGCGGATTTCTGCATGGCTAAAGCAACTGAACCGAGCATTAGAACATGGAGAGCAACTACCAGCACAAGAGCAACATCATTTGCATGACATATTGTCTCAGTCCTGCGACCTGCCTGCCATTTGGCCATTTCTTGATAATAAGCCAGTTATTGCAGACAGGCCATATGAAAACTATACACGCAAGCCTTTCTTTGCTGAAGTAATGGAATTGTTTAGCATAACTAATGCAGATAATCAAACTATTGAGTTGGCGCTGCTTTCCTTGCCTATACCCCATAGCTTTGCCAAGCTATTTCCACGTCAGGTTATATGTGATAATGAGCAACCCCGATTTATTATTGCTGATATTAGATGCTTGGTGTCGCCTGGTGGCAAATTCAAATGTATAAAATATTTGGGCTTTCAGTATATACTTACTAAATCGATATCACCGCCTGAGCTGACTCAATTTGCTGACCCCAGTAGTGCTTATCCACAAATAGTTTAATGGTTCTTTTTTAAAATATATATAATTGCTGTAGTATAATAAAATATTCTTTACTTCAAAATAAGTTAGTTCTCCTACGAAAATACTACTGGACAACATGTCCTTATATGTGTCGCCAGAACACGGCTGACACTCAGAGAACCTAATCCAATATTTAATATAATAGATGTATGATACATGTGACATGTGGCTTAATTCACATGATCATACAACAATTGCCATTTCATACTGTTATAGCGCCATGTTTCTGTCAGCCAAATGGCTAGTTATTTTGCCAGTCAGCACACATATTACATTGTTATTCCTCGCACACATTTATACACATATTACATTGCTATTCCACGCACACATTTATTTAGCCAGTCAGCGCACACAAGCTATTTTTGCCAACAAGTGCACACATTATTCCACCAGGTAGCACACTATTTATTTCACCAATAAGCACACGTTATTTTACCACCAAATGCAATAGTTTGTATCACTAGTCAATAAAAATGTATTTTATTAGCCAACTAACGTTACTTTATCAGTCTTAAAAAAGAGAGCTTGCGATTTAGGCAGACGGTTATTGAGGCTGAGTTTTTCCTACAGCCTAAAAAATGATTATGCATGAATATCAGGATTTTGGTGTCTGGGCATGTTTTTTTGGCGGGGGATGCATGGATGGAGCCGCCGTAGTGATTGCACCATGGTCATTCTTTAGGGCTAACTCAAGATCACCCGCCATAGTGATTAAAACGAGAAGAATAAAGTACAGAAAGATATTGCAAGTGCATGATTATTTTTACAGCTGCCAGCGAGCAATTTGGGTGAAGCGGTGAGAAGTGCCCAGCACGGGCGATTTGAACGACAGTTCGTAGAATGCAATGTCCCACGGGTTCTGCGCCGGATCAAACACATCGGGCGTGTACAAGAGAGACCGCGCCAGCGCATCGAGCTTTTCGGCCTGTTCTGCCGAAACCACGGTACTGGATGCCACATGTTTGTTGCAATACGCCAAGCTAATATGGCCCATGCGTTTAGGACGAATGCGAGCCTCGGGCACAAGCCGTGCAACCTCGTCAACAATGCTGCGAAACACCGGCGGCGTGTCCAGAGAGACTTCGATTTTATGGGTCCCAGGATGCGGGTAATCGGCCGCCGCCGTCACCGCCCGCACATCAGGCGCCAGAGCCGAGCGGCTGCGAGCCGAAATCAGCACATGCAAGTGACACGCGATACGCGCAATCACAGCGCCTGCGTCTGCAGGAAGATCGATAAACCCAGTCATCGAGCTATGCGGATGATACATGTGCGCTTCGGTCGGGCCCCACAATGCACACGACGCACGGAAAAACTCCTCAATGCCTGCGTACAACGGCGAGCCACGGCGCGGCTCCAAATACACAATGCACTTGTGCGGGCCACGCACATTGCGCCAAAACGGAATTGTGCGCAACGGCGCGGGCATCCACGTGCGGTCTGCGCTTTGAGCCACAAGTTGCATGGTGTCATCCGAGTCGCTTTTGCATGATGCGCATTTTGGTGCATCGTCGTGGGAACTTTGCGGCTCGCTTAGCAGCTGCCCCAGCGGCAGCGTGAACGCATTGGCTGTCCGTAGTTGCAGCCGGGATGCTCGTAGCGTTGATGGCGGGTCGCATAAGGGGCTGTGAGGTTGCAGTCGCACTGCTGTGGGCAGAGGCGGCGCTGTCGATATTGTCATGCGAGGAATAAATACGGTAAGATGCAGGATGATAGAGTGAGAAATCACTGTCTTTTGGGACCAAGCTTGGTTCTTATACTCGCGCTGTGTTGTTGTGCCAAGCCGGTGTGTCAAATATAGAACAAGATCTGTAGGAGCAGCCGCTTTGACAAAGATATGTTTTGGCTGTTGAAATACAACAACCCTTCACTCTACTCCAGAGCCAAAAAGCCGAGGGAGAATGAAGAAAAATTGATGAGTCAACGAAATAAAAAATACAGTGGCTCGAATAATAAGTGAATGTCAGAAACAGATGAAGAAAAATAAGGAACACTGATGGAGCGAGGCGCGGTGAAACATTTATAGACTGGGCTCAAAACAGAAAAGAACAGCACATGAAATTCTCTTTTGGCGAAATACCCGCGCCAATTTTTGCATTCAGCTGACACGCGTACCGCCCTTTTACTTATCGTTTGGCCGATTCCATCCAATCCATTTCTCCCACGGTTCTCTCATTTTGAGACTGGGATGATGTCGCGTGGTTTTTTACTGTTGGTGATACTTGGCAGATTCCAAATATCCACGTACAACAATACTAAATCTGTTGACATTTGTCAAAGATAGGATAATGTCGGGACGCGGCGAGGGCATGTGAAAATCTTTGCCCCTGTTTGAGGGTCACCAGGGAGGTGCCCATCCCTTCCCCAACGTGGCCCGTGCGCAACCAGCATCGGTTATTTGACATGTGTCCTAAACAAAAAATGTATGAATTAAATTTGACCATAAAAAATTAGCTCGACCGAGCAATAAGCTCGGAGCCCTCACATGAGCTTGTGCAAACCACTGCACAATCAGCTCAGTTTGAGACACTCTCGCCCCACACAAGCTTGCGGATACCTTCGCGGAGATCCACAATCAGCTGTTGCTTGCGGGCGAGCACCTCGTCCAGTTTCTCAAGATACTCGATGGCCTCGCTCATTTTGGCCTTTTCGACGCAGTCAAAGCGCTCACCGTCTGCCAAACGCGTTACCACGCCAGAACTGACATCCAAGTGGTACTTGTCGGCCAGTCCTTGCGCCTGTTGCTGCCAACTGCTGGGCCGCGCATGGCTGACATCGCCTCGCGTTTTGTTGCGGCTCTGTTGGGCGAGCTGCGCGTAGCTAAACGCCGTGTATGCACTTATGAGCATAGTTTCTTCTTTGCATGCTTCAGTTGTTGCGCGGATCTCGGCGCGGTGCTGTTTGACCAGCGTGTCGACGTCGCCGATGCGCAGCCCGCCGAATGGCGCAACCAGTTCGTTGATATCGTCTGCATTGGGCTCTTCGGCCGATGGATTGCTGTCCGATGGGTTGCTGGCTGACGAGTACGGTACGGCCGATGACGTTGACTCGTCATGGTACAGTCTCTCGCCGCTGTGCGTATTGCCGCTGTGCGTATTGCCGCGCGAACGAGTTGGCGTCGGCGACTGCGGCTGCTCTGCTTCAAAGCTGACACTGTTGCTGCGGGCAACCACCGGCAATCTCGACCCATTTTGCTCGTCAGTGTACGCAGTCATGCCGCCCTGCATGTCCCGCAACTGTGACGGTGCCCGCATCTTCTTTGTTGGCGACTTTGCCAGCCGCGAGTTGACAAACTTCTTTGCTGCAGGCGACCCGTACACGCGTGGCGAGCGCAGCGGTGCCTTGATTTCATCGAGAAACACAGGCTGTTCGTCCATGATCGACGGCGCCTCAATGCCAATCTCCTCAAACGGCTCATCAAACGAGACACGCGATCCATATTGCTGCGGCTGGAAATCGTCCCGATGGTGATACGCCGTCTTCGTCGACGCAAACTCATCATGTTCGGCGTACTCGTCTTCTTCGGGGAATGCGTCATGCGAGCTGTTGTGGAAGCCAGCCATCTCATTGCTCGGGGCCTGTTGATCATCCCAATCGTATTCGGCATCGGCTGTGCCTTCGTAGGCGCGTACTCTCGAGTCGTCTTCGTACGTCGGATCATCATATTCGTTGCTAAAGTAGCCCTCATTGTCGCGTGGGCTCTCGTTTGCGGCCTGGGCGCCATCGTTGCCCGTAATGCCAGACTTCATCGCCTTGACGCGCTCGGCGTACCGCAACGTGTTGAGCGTGTTGTCGCAGTTGGCAGTGTTGGGCGAAATGTTGGCAATCATGCAGGCACGCGAGTTACCGATAAACGAGTCCTTGAGCACTTGCGTCAGCTTGCTTTGGCGGAACGGCTGGTGCTTCTGCTTCAAGTCCAGCGCACGGATACACTCCTTCAGTGCCAGCAAGCCCTTGTTGATCTCGGCGCCCTCCATCATCGTCTGCTTGTTCGCCTTGTCGCCGCGGTCCGACCCGCGCTCGTTGCCGGCCAAATCGATAAAGCTCAGCTTGCCAATCTGTACCGGCCGCCGCTTGGATGTGTCCTTGATTGCAATCTGCATAATTGCATGTGACCGCGACGAGTCAGAGTTTGCGCCGGTGGACCCCGTGCTGCGGCAGCTGTTGCCGTACTCGAATACGCTCAGCAAGTCAGCTGGCGATTGAATGAGCACTTCTCGCACGCCCTGGATGCACACGTTCTGATTTGCGTCTTCGCGCGCATTCAGCTTTTTGCGGTCGTTGAGCAGATCAAACAGATTCGTCAGGTAGATCTCATAAAACACCAGGAACGCTTGCAGGTGTTGGTTCTCAGGCTGGGCCAGCAGCGCAAAGATGTCTTCGGCCGCCTGAATGTACAGCCCATTGTGCGTGTCCATCATCGTGTATGTCTTGCCGCTGCCAGTTTGCCCGTACGCAAAGCACGTGGCATTTCCACCAGTAAAGATATAGTCGACCAGCGGCTTGGCTGTGCGCTCGTATACCTGGGTGTTGTCTGCCTGCTCGCTGAACACCTCATCCAGCTTAAAACGGCTCTCTTCAATGTACTTTGTCATGTCGACCTTGACCTTTGGCTCCATCACTGACAGCGTACGTGCGCTGTTAATGACCACAACGTCTTTTTCTGCCTTTTCACGCTCCTTGCTGTTCAGCGGGCGCTTTCTCACACACACTCGGATCTTATCATTCAGGTTCGACGGAAGCTCCTTGATGGGCGCCAGCCCTGCGCTGTTGTCATCACGACCACTGCGATGTGCCGTCTTTGGGCGCAGCCCCGTCGTGCCCGGCACCAGGCTCCGGCGCTCACTTGCCGCGCGCTTGACGTGACCAGTCTTGGGCCGCACCGGAATTCCGTAGGCGTTCACCAGGTTGCTCTGCCCAGGCTTGCGCACTACACGCTCCAGATCCTCATCCGAGTCATCGCCCATCTGCTGCGACTGGGTAAATGCGTTAGTACGCTCCAGAATGTTGCTCATGTTGCTCAGACTAGGCCGCGATGGACCCAGCGCCCCACGTGCACCGCCATGTCTCGCAGCAACTGTTCTGTTCCCACTGCTATCGCCGATCCGCGATTGCCCAGGTACATTCGACGACGGTGCCAGTGTCTGCCGCCGGCTGAGCCGTGACACGCCAGGATTGCCTGGCGGCGGAAGTCCCTGCCGCCCGATCGTCCGCTGTTCATGCACTGGATTTTGCCGCATCGGCTGCATGGGCGGCGAAAAACTGCTAGACGGCGTAGCACGCGGAATGCCGTTGTTTGGCGCGCTTGGAACGCCATAAACACTTGAAGGCCGCCGACCCCTGCCTCCTGGCTTGGGGATCCCTCCCGCCTGTCTTGCCCCGTTGTCTCGATGCGGGTACAGCTCCTCGTCGCTGTCGCCAAACCCGCCAATCTCATGTCGCCCACGCACGTTTCCCGAATACGACATTGACATCTGCATCTTGCTCGGGTATTGCGGGTAGGCTGCCACAGACTCTCTGAGTTTCTGAATGAGCAGCCTCAGGTTACGAACATCATCTCTGCCAGTGACTCCAAACTCTCGAAGCTCGGAGGGATCAACCTACGCTTATGGTATAGTGCATATACGTCAAGCACATTGTTTGTACTAGCGCTGTATCGTGCTGTTGGCGACATCTTACCTGCACTAATCCTTCGTTTGAGGTTATCCCGCATCCATGTAAACTACAAAGGGTATAATGAGAATCAGTGTACAGTCGCTGCGTGCGGGCTTGGTACAAGTTGAAACCTACCAAGGATACAGGTGTTCGAGGTCAAAGTTGCGGAGTGTGTCGAGGAATTCGTTTGCACTCATAGCGTTGAATGTTTTTGGATGACCCAGCTCGAATCTCAATTAGCGTATATCAATAAGGTGTGAGGACTGGTGAGGCATTCAAGGCTGATGTGAAAGGAAAAGTGTACCCTGCCAGACAACTAAGGGCTGCTCTAGCAGTAAAAGAAACAAAGTGTGAATTAACTAAATGCGCTTCAATAAAGTAAACCCCGGAAACAAGAGAACTGAAAGCGCAGTTTTGCTCAGGTGAACGCCCTGTGAGGAGTCAGTCTGTTGTCAAATGTGGGGCTGTTTTTTCAGGCAACGCATACAGAAAAGTTTGTTTACATTATGGCTGGAATCAAGTATTTTTTGATTACCCCCTGCTCAAATCAATGCACCTGTATGAACTGTTATTCAAAACCTATATTACAAACTGGAAAAGACGTTTGGCTAGAGCAACAAATGCTTATAAACTATGCTGCATAACACGTAGCAGGTAATTCTTCTCTTGTTGCAGCGCAAATATGCGCTGAATTAAAGCTACCTCGGCATCTGAGCTATTGTAAAGTGGAACGCTGAGCTTATCATCTGTTTCTTTGGCTATTATTAAACAAGTAACATGGTTAGTAAAGTGCACATGTGATGAATATTCAAACGAGATTCACCAATCTGCATTAATTACACTATTCCACGAACGTGCTGGTCAGGCTTTATTTCAGATGCCGCAGCTATGAACAACAGCAGTCAGGTGGTTGACTGCGGACATGAACAAAAGACCCACAGTCGGTGACTTTAAACACTTACCAGCCCTGGGATCTGTGCGAGCGGCTGCCATAGCTGTGGCCAGTGCCGAGATTGCTGCTGCTGTTGTTGCGAGCTCTGGCTCGGTCGCAGCATATGAACTGTCGCTATCGCTGCTGCAAGCTACAAGACTTGCATCGCAGACAGACAGCGCGCGTCTACCCAGGAGACGACGGTTCTTGGCAGCCTGCCGCCGCCGGACTTGGCAGATAATGTGCCGAGCAACTGCCCGGCGCACCATGGAATCACGATGAGGAAGCATTGAAAATGTGCAGCACTGAATAATAGAAGAAATCGGAACTGTGGAGCAGAAATGGAAAGCAAAAGCCAAAGCCGCTCTTTTTAAAGGCAGAGCCGAGGCGTCGGGGAAATAGGGGCTGCGACTTCCCTCGCAGAATAGGCAGGACTGGCGATCGTATGAAGCAACCGCGCTGTCACTTGTCGCGACTTGGTCATTCTTAAAGTCACTTTGTTCTGGCAGATGTACAAGTTTTGAACGTAAATTGGATAGCTGCATGTCAGAGATTAAAGAGTGCTTTTTCTGCAAATAAACGCCCACTTTTGGAAACCGCGCAGGCCATTAAAGGTTGTTCTGTCTTATTCACGCAACCAATGCGCCACTGTGGCCCTCACTACATGTGCTCGATCCTCAGTCAGCTTGTGTGGCGGTAATTGAACCCGCTTATTTATCCAACGCCGACACCGTTGTCTGGGTCTATTTATGAGCCGTATATTGTGCATTACAAACATGTAGATGTATTGTTGCCAACCTCCTTGGCCTGCTCTTCGAGTCAGCAATATCTTGGGACCGGGTACACGCGCATATTGTCCGATAAGCCAATCAGCCTCATTTGGATCCATCAGCGATTATTGTTTAGAAAAATGCCAAGCCGTCATTCCAAAACGTCATCAAACTGTAATCTCGAGTCGCCATCATACGTGGCCAGCACCGGGGATATTTCCGAGTCACCTGGCTTCGCACATCCCTGGACGCTCCATTGACTGCGGAAGCTGGCGCGGTCGGCATCGGGCCAAGTATCCATGCTGATATCTATTTTGTTTAGGGAAAGCAGCGCCACCATCACTGGATCCGCATTCAACGAAATTAGAGTGCTGATACCCACGAAATTGTGTCAATTGTTCGCTTGCGCGCAGCTCATTTCTTGAACTTTGCACTATACTTTGACACGTACACTCTTCTTTGCCTTCCAGGGCAAATATGTCAAAGCTGCCGCGAATGCGCTTGATACGCAACATGCACTCGGCTTGGTCGGCCAAAAGCTCGGCTTGACGCACGCGCTTGGTGTCCTGCGCACCGCCAGCGCTCTGCCGACGCATTGCAAAGAACACCTGCTGCCGCGCTTTTACTTTGTTCTGTGGTTGTCTACAAGCTTTCAATACATCGTGAGTCGAACGAACGCTCCTTTGCACACACGCCACTATACACTGTTTGTCTCAACAATAGACAGCACGCATTCTACCTGTGTCCAGAAATCCAATTCATACTGAATAACACCAAGCTATGTGACTATACAGCAATAGTTTGGACAAGAAATAGGAAATGCATTTATTCTGTTGTCAAAGTAGTACGACTCGAGCCTCGCTAGCATATACTTATCCATTTCCGTGGTTCACAGTGCCTGCCAATGTCGGTTATGATTGGAAGCTGCGACTTGGCGATGACAGGATATGAAAAGATGGGTTGTTGGCTTTTCATTTGGCACAGCAGCGATCGCCAGTCCTGCCTATTCTGCGAGGGAAGCCGCAGCCCCTATTTCCCCGACGCCTCGGCTCTGCCTTTAAAAAGAGCGGCTTTGGCTTTTGCTTTCCATTTCTGCTCCACAGTTCCGATTTCTTCTATTATTCAGTGCTGCACATTTTCAATGCTTCCTCATCGTGATTCCATGGTGCGCCGGGCAGTTGCTCGGCACATTATCTGCCAAGTCCGGCGGCGGCAGGCTGCCAAGAACCGTCGTCTCCTGGGTAGACGCGCACTGTCTGTCTGCGATGCAAGTCTTGTAGCTTGCAGCAGCGACAGCGACAGTTCATATGCTGCGACCGAGCCAGAGCTCGCAACAACAGCAGCAGCAATCTCGGCACTGGCCACAGCTATGGCAGCCGCTCGCACAGATCCCAGGGCTGGTAAGTGTTTAAAGTCACCGACTGTGGGTTTTTGTCCATGTCCGCAGTCAACCACCTGACTGCTGTTGTCCGTGCCAGCAAGACGTCAGTTGCACCGCGCATAATTAATGCGTGTCTGTTGTTGGATTTCGATTAATTTGTTTTCTGTTTAATGGCCATAGACACAGATGACAAGCTCAGCGTTCCACTTGATGCTGGTTCAAATGCCGAGCTAGCTTTAATCCAGCGCATCTTTGCGCTGCAACAGGAGAAAGAACATCTGCTGAGAATAATGCAGCAAACGTCGTAAGCGACACACTACTTGTAATTGTAACTTTATCGTAAACTTGCGACATCCAAGCTTTTCAGAAGCGACATGGCATCACGTGGATGATATAGACTGTCTTTTACTCTTTTGCCGTTAGCAGTTAATTTTTGTTCTTTGCTTCTTTGGGATTTATTTTCTATTCATTCTTTGCATTGCTGTAATACAAATGGACGCCTATATTGTTTTGCTTACTACAGCGCCGCAGGCCAGTATACCCGAAATTATTGTACGCGCGCTGGAGGACGAAAGCGTTTACCATTTTGGTCGGCTGCTGAATTCGCCACAAGTAGCAGAGGTATGAATTCCATATGACCATATTGACCCTTGGCTGTGTGTACTTTTGATTGAATTGGCTATATGTATTTACAACTTGTAGCTGGTTGCAACAGAGCAGTTTGCGCAGTACGGGCGGCTGCTAGAGCTGTTTAGTTTTGGTGTTCTCAATGACTACAAAACCGCTGCTGCGCAGCTTCCGCAGCTGAGCCCACAACAGCTCAGCAAGCTAAAGCACCTGACATTGGTTACGCTGGCATCCAACGAGAAGGTTCTGCAATACGACAGGCTGATTGCAGAGCTGGACTGCTCGTCGGAGCAGGAAATGGAGGATCTGGTCATTGAAGCGATCTACAAAAACATACTGATGGCAAAGCTCGACCAGAAGCGGCGCTTGGTTGAGATAGATTTTACTGTCGGTCGGGATGTTCGCAAACAAGATTTGCCAGACATCTATGCTAAGCTAGAGGCGTGGTCGAATACATGTGAAGAGGCTCTGGAGAAAATATCTGCAGACATTGAGACAGTAAATGCAGAGGCAGCAGCGAAACGCGACGACAACCGCAACTTTACCAATACACTTCAAGAACTGCGTTCGAATCATGTTATGGCTGCAACTGAAGGCTTGCCGCGCTCCGACTCGCAGTACGAGAGCTCAGAGTACCAGCGTGAGGCACAACGTGTGGGCACCGATGCGTCTTAATAGGCAATGTTTTAATTATGAAAATGAATACACTAGTGGTTTGCTGCTGCTTTGCGCCGTAAGCGGATGGCCAGCGGTGTCTCGGGCAGCGACACTAGGCTGTCTTGACGCTCATTGTCTAGTTTTAGCACCCCGCGGACGGCCGTTGATACATCGCCGTTGTACTCGTGCAAAAATGCCTTGAGCGGCATATCCCGCACGCAGTTGGGAAGCTGTGCAATTTCACAGTCTGCCTTGAGCTGCAAATCTGCCTTGTCAGCCTCGAGTTGTGCCATCATTGACCGAATTTTGTCTTCTACTTCTAGGTCAAAGTTCTCAATCATGGCCTGCCGCTGCTCCTCAGCAAGTTGCCGAATTTCATGTTTGTTGTGTGCACGCGGTGTCCGATTGGCTACCGAACCAGGACTGGCAAACTCTTCTGGCTGCTGGTCGCTAGAGTGTGCATTGGAGGCGACTGTGCTCATAATTGTGTAAATATAAATTCAAAAACGCGCAAAGAAAACAAAAATTAAATGTTTTGCAAAAGCTGTTTACCTTAACATCACGTGTCGACGCTGGTCTTATGACCACTAAGCCTGAGATCAGACCAAATAGCCTGTTGAACGTTGGCCTGCCGATCTAATATGGGCGAATCCCTACTACTTTAGCCATTACTGCTCTTCGTATTGCAAATAACCAGCATCCAGCCAAGACTTGGCAAGGGATTCAATAGCCTGACTGACATCCTCTGCCTTCATTGCTCTTATTTTGCCATCACGTGTCGGTTCGCTCGAGGCGGTGATTATCTAAAAATTCCCCGCTGCTCTTGGTTATTTCTGGTCGTTCAGCATGAACCTTTTTGCTTTATCTCTGTTCTTCAGTTTTATTAATTGTAGTATAAACATGGGTGTTAGTCCGATTACCTCGCACGTTCTAGACGCTGCGCGTGGTTCGCCTGCGCAGGGCGTGCCGATCACCATCAGCTATGCGCCGACGTCACAGGCAGCGACAGCTGGTCAGAGCACGGTTATCGCTCGTGGCGTCACTAACAACGACGGCCGCTGCCCAGCGCTGCTGGAGCCTTCGTATGTGCTGAAGGCTGGCGTTTACACTGTGCGCTTCGACACCAAAACGTACTTTGCACTGCACGGCGAAAAGAGCTTTTACCCGTTTGTCGACGTGGCCTTTGAGATTGACCAGGCAGCGCCCCACTATCACATTCCTCTGAACCTGGCGCCGTTCTCGTACACCACGTACCGTGGCAGCTAATCTTTTTAAAATGTCTTATGCGCTTAATGTGACGATAGCGTACACAGTTATGCGCTTTGACAGACTAGTGATTCTTGTGGAGGATATCTGGTGTAGGAAATATTTTGCGAGTTTAATAAAAAGAACGAAATAGATAAAGCGCAGACCATCGGCAACCTGTGAGAATACTGGTTGGTCGTCGGATACTATAATCTTCGAGTACAATCGGTTATATAGGCCCGAAAATCGTCATAATTGGTAGCGGCGGCAACTCAGCAAGCTTGGTGCTGTTGCCTGACTCGCCCGACAATGACAGCATGGCAGGCGACCAGAGTAACCGTCTAAAGGTTAGCTCCAAAGGTATTGGTTTGTCTGCAGTAAAATACGAGACAATGGACCGCGTTGTTCAAACCGTGGTTGATGTATCTGATGAAACCCTCCAGCAATAAACCAACTGATGCGCAAGGCACATACCAAAGACAATTTGGCAGGTACACATGCAGTGGTATGCCAAGATTCACAGGTTTATTTTTAGCGACTAGTCACTATATTTTGTTGATGTCTGTGGAATCCAACCTAGTTTACAGAACCATTCAAATACCTTGCTTGTTTTGTTGACATCTATATGACACAGCTTTTGCGCATCGCGCTTTTTAAATGTACCGGGTGCCATGGTGCGGCCCGCACGCACCAATGCTTGTTTGATGGACAAGTACTGCTCAGGATATAGCCGCAATATTGAACAACAGTCGCGTTCGGCCTGAGCAAGATGCTCAACCATGGGGTATTCCGAAACATCCATGGGTGCAGCTACAAGATTATCTGTATTTATTAGCGGAAACTGCACATGATGCATATATAATTTTGAACAAACACGCATGTTGGCTTACCTTTGGCCCATTTTACAGAGCAATATGTATTTGGCTGTAGTTGGAATATTTCGCGAGACATATTGTTGGCATTGAATTGCTGGGCGTCGGGCTGGGGAGAGTGTGGTGGCGATGGCGGATAATTGGGTACTTTGGCTGCAGCCGTTTTGCATATAACCGGGTCACCGAGAGATGGAAACAGACGACGAATTGCTGCTGATAAATCTCGACGTGCAGGCTGGATTCTCCGCATTGGCGGAGTTGGCGATTGAGACACCGGAGAGAGAGTAGATACTGGTGATGTTGGTGGTGGTGCTGAGCAGCGGGGGCCCTGCAGCGCCTGGCTATATGCACTGGGATTGCGGTGGTAGTCGTCAAGAAATGTCATGCGCAGAAGAGTACTAAACCCTGGGCTAACATCAGCCAGCGACAATGACCGGGTTGGCCGGCGTCGTTTGCGCTTGTCAATGCGTCCAGAATTGTTCATTATATATATTGTTATATAGGATAAAGAGAAAAGAAAGAGAAAAGGCCGGATTAGTGCAGAGTGTATTGCACCATAAAGTGTACAAAGGATTTAAGAAAGACGACCCAAAAATTCAACAGCAGACTTTACACCAAAGGAGGAAATTTAAGCACATGCAATCCAACGATGCAGCCAGTGGAGAAAAGATGTGATGCCATCACTCTCAAATCACAACGTGCAGCCTTGATGCTGGCACTGTTCTTTCTCCCCTTTTTTCTTGGCGTGTGTGGCGAGTTGGCGGAAAACGCAGATTTGTGTTGAAAACGATTGCCGATCCTGAATATGGTCCCGAGTCCGCGGGGCTAATCAGATAGGCGGAAATAATTCAAACAAAATGAGCGAGCAAGCTTGAAAAACATGATTATTATTGCGTAAAAATGCAGCCATTGACACTTTTGAAATAATGCGCGGATTTGACATGGTTTTGACAGTGTCATTTTGTGTGTAGTAAAGCATTGGTTTGTAGACAACAAAATAAACGAGCCACCGTTTACCGTGCTTATTTCCAGCAAATAGACAACTATGGTTAATGCACAGAGCTCTCCAACCTCGGTATTGGTTGTTATTCAGCTTTATTGATGCCTAATATGTGTTTCTATATGTGATTGAAACTATAAACTACAACAGTTGAGCAGTCTTTTTACTTTATTATATTATTAACACCTTACTTTTCCTAACGGCAACGGCTATACATTGGTCATTAAGAAACCTAAACAAGACTAGACGCATTCTAAAGTTTCAATCGGCAATCGATTGTTGCAAAATAATAATTGCAGTATAATCATGTGATAAGGCGTTTCTCCCACAATTCCCAAAATGAAGTCAACTGCTGTCCAGCGACTATAAAAAGAATGGCTGTGCGGCTACCAGAACGAAATCGGTACTTACCTTACGTAGTTATTACTTGATCATAAAGGAGTAATAGTCGGTCTGAACTGCCGGGCATTGCCCAAAGTCCTGGCGGTTCGACTGGGAGTAGGTCATTGCGATCTAACTTCTATGTACAATTTTTTGATGTGGAGCCATTAATTTGGCTCCGAAACACCACCCAAACCATAGAAATAAGAAAAAAGAGATAGCGTAAAGAGCTTGAACTGTCCATATGCGAAAGCAGTGCTGGCTCTGTAATGTTTTCAAAGAAAAACATGCAGCAGTTGGTATGTTTGCAGTGCGCGCGCTGCCAGAACTGCTTTGGCTCTTTGAAAGAAAGCTTCTATAATTGCATCCAGCCTAGTGTCTCGCGAAATGATCAACACAACAACCTGCGTGCCTCGGCTCGGCTCATAGAACCAGCAAAATTCGGTTGAACCGTAGTCTGCTCATAAGCTGCTTGCAAATTTGTTTCGTTCAAGTTACTTTTCACTTGCGTTTTATCTCGATTCTTTATAAATCAATTCAGAAATGTTTCGTACCGCACTTCTTCGCTCGGCAGGCGCAAAGGTACTTTATCGCTGACACAAAGCGACTGCGGACTAAAACGTCTCTTACAACAAACTCGCTAAACTCTATTTTTCTGTTGTAGCTTGTGGCCAACCCAGCTCTAAAGTCGCAGGCACGCTATCTCTGTAAGTATTGAATACATGCTCTTGTGCCGTTTTGGACTACACATGAGCTAACCTCTTATTTAACTGTAGCACCTTCGATGAACAAGGTGATTTTGATGGGCAACGTTGGCCAAGACCCAAAGATTATCCAGTTTGACAACGGAAAGAAGCTGGCGACGTTCTCGCTGGCCACATCTCGCCGCTACAAGGATGGAGAGGGCAACCTGGTCGAGCAGACCGAGTGGCACAAAGTCCGCTTCAACAACGAGAAGGCCGAGCTGGTTGAGCGCCTTATCAAGAAGGGCGCGTTGGTGACCATTGACGGTACCATCCGCTACGACTCGTTCAACAAGGATGGTGTCGAGATCCACACGACAAACATTGTGGGCACCAACTTTGACATCAAGGCGTTCCCGAAGCGCCTGAATCCCGAGGAGCAGGCCGAAGGCCAGTCGGGTGAGAACGCTTGAGTAATAGGACTAAAAGCCGCTGGCTCAAAATGAAAATAAATAGACTCTTGTCTTGCTTATTTGGTTGTTCTTTTATAAAGAAAACATCGTTACAGATATACAATGTAATGTGGCAGGTGTTTGAGAGTTGCCATTTGTCTTGCACGCAACATTCAGATCCTGGAAATATATTTTAAACGTCATACATGTGTTGCCAGTCCCATGGTGCGGTTTAAGCCAACAGGCTCGACACGTTAGTTCTCAAGGGTGCCCTCTCAGAACCACTCGCTAGAAACGTAGCATGGCGTTAGGCGATGATCCGAAAATATGCCTGCAAAGAAACCAAGCAATAAATCAGAAGCAAGACACGAATAAGAAACCACACAATATGCAACATTTAAAGCCGGTGAAACCTCAAAGTGACAGTCACCTTTTTCCTTTCTAAATAATAATGCACACCTCAATTGAAGACCAAGTCGCCGAATTGACAACCAGCGGAAGCGAAACGCTGGACACCGACACAGTGAGCCAGCTGAAACGGCGATTGAAACACGATGAAAGCGGCCAAACGATTATTCAAGTATTCGAGGCAATACAGCAGGCACTTGAAAAGCGACACGCACAAGTCCGGCTCTCGGCCTTGCAGCTAGCCAACATTGTGTTTTGCCGGTCGCACCAGTTCCGACTATTAGTCGTCGACAATCTGCCCCGATGGTTTGAGCTGGTTCTTGGCACAAACCACAAGAAACTGCCTGCGCCTGTACAGTATGCGCAGCAGCTGCGAGATACGGCTGCGGAAATATACTATATGTGGGTGGAGCGATTTGGCAATGGGTACCAGAGACTGGTATATGGGTTTCGGTACTTGCGGTTCATTGAGCAGGTGGATTTTAAACGAGCGGTTAAAGAGTACAAGCGCAAAGACCCAGAGCGTATACGAGCAAGGCGGAAAATCAGACTGGAAGCTCAGAGCGAATACTTGAAGCGGTCACTAGTGTCAGTGCAGGCAGACTACATGCGCATGCGGCAAAGAATCAAAGACACGCTGGATACATTGGATAATTGCTTTGCAATATTGATACCGGAGATTGTGGATATATTTGGGTCGCATGGCGTCACTACGGGTAACACAAACAATGATGACG
This sequence comes from Coemansia sp. RSA 720, assembly GCA_027577495.1. Classification (NCBI taxonomy): domain Eukaryota; kingdom Fungi; phylum Kickxellomycota; class Kickxellomycetes; order Kickxellales; family Kickxellaceae; genus Coemansia; species Coemansia sp. RSA 720. Next base: position 17,266 of record JANBQV010000041.1, read on the forward strand.
ATGATGGAGATTTGGATGAGGTATTGGCAATAATGGCGGCGAACCGACAGTCAATTGACATTAATATTAATCCAGAGCGTGTGCTGGAAGCAGAAGAGGACACAGAAAATAGCGCGGTTTTTGATGTTATCCGCGATTATCTCCGGCTGTGTGTTCAGGTATATAGCCCACGAGTCCAGACATGGAAACAAAAGCTTGACCGGATAGACAACAGTGCAGACCTTGCGGGACTTGTGGATGGACTTTGCACGAGGATCTCGGTGGCAATAGAAAAATGTCGCGACCTTGGCATAGACTTTGCATACATGAACAAGCCGAGAGACGATGAGGAAGACACGGACGAGTTTGAAGATGCGCCAGCACCAGTAGTTAACAAACAGCAGAGAGTTTGTAAAGCACAGCAAAAGCGCAACTCGGTGTTTGCAATGTACGGACAGAAAGTGCTGAAACAAGATCCGACGTACATTGAGCCATCACTATTGCGCGACCAGCACAGCCATCTGAAAGCCGAGAGACATCAACCAGAAGAGCCAACAAATTCAGTTGAGGAAAAGTTACGAAAGACAGCGCCAGTAGTTAGCTATGGAGCTGATTTGGAATACTGGGGACAGCGTGAAGTTAATGCCAACACGACTGGGCTGGAAATTCGACATCGTTTTCTGGGCAGCGCGCGGGATGAGCCGATGCTGTCAGGAGCAGCGCTGGACACACTGCAAAAACGAGCAGTGTACTACCAGGAGCCTGAGCGCAAGGAAATAAAGGCATGTCGGGCGCCCCTACCAAGTGGGCGGTTGTGCCCACGGCGAGATCTAGTCAAATGTCCACTCCATGGAGTAATTGTTCCGCGAGACGAGCAGGGACATCTCAAAGCTGGATTCTTGCCTGAGGCAGAGCCGTTAGCAGAAGCATCAAGCAGCATCACTACGGCGGAAAGGATTGAGGATCTCAACAGAAATGACATGGATGTGCTGGCCCGACAGCAGCAGGCAAATGCAAATGCAAAGGCAAAGAAACCAAAGCTGGCAAGTACACGCAAAGCAAAATTGACTGGGATCAAGCGGCTACAGCAAACTATCAGCCGCAAGCGTTAGGAATTGGTTTGTTGTAGCAACTATAAGTATAATTCTAAGCCTTTTATAATAGTTTGTAAATAGTATAAATATTTTGTAAATGATAATAGCCAATGTAGCAAGTCATAGTGCAGTTAGTAATATAAAAATGCCGTGATCAGGCAGTAAAAGCGAAATAAAAAGATAGTAAAACACATTTCACAACTTTTTAATAAAATGCTTATGCCGTGGCCACCCTTTTCACGGCCACATTTATTGTTATTGTTCTCGAATTTGTGCCTTTGGTGCGTTTTCAATTATATTTACACTAGAATAAGGCGGGCAGAATACTGTTGTTACAAACAATATATATCTACATGTTTCGCAACAACAAGATAATTATTGTCCACTAATACCGGCTTTTTAGTCTTTGGAACTGATATGCTAAATAGCAAAACACCATAGGTATATATTAATGGCTTGTGAATAACCAGATTGCCAACATTCTCATGCATTGTATGAGACGGCACCGAGCTTGCTGTTTGGCTTATTGGTTATAAAGGCATAAGACCAGTAACGGCAAACCAGAGTGTTTATGTCAGAGGAAGAGCTACAGGAACCATGCGTTGATATTGCTGGAAAAGAAGGGGAATGTATTTATTCCACCTCAGACTGAATATTCAGCACAGCAGCCATATCACGCTTGACATTGCCCATGTAGTTGCCTTTTAATTGCACACATGTTTAAAATAACTAGCGCTTTAGCTGGCAAAATAGGGTGTGCGTTGTAATACCTTCAAACACGGCCTGAAAAACTGCAAGCGTGCATATCTGCGTTTTGAGCCTTTGTAGTGCAAGAAAAATAGCGGTGCAATAACGCAAAAAAACCCTACAGTATTCCAGCCACGTGATCCAAATTAGCAATCTGATTTCTACGTTTTATGCCTGGCAAAAAATCACCACCCCTCTCAGTCGGCTCACTCAGTTCAGGCTGGATTTTCTGAGCAGCGAAAATTATACATTGGCTCTGCGATCCAGCTTGCAATCTTGAGGAAAAGTTGCACTGCTGGCCAGCCAGGGCAATGGGGTCTTTCTTTTCTCCTCATTAGGTCCCAATTGAGTAAAAATTGCTTTTCAGCTCTAATCGGCCAGAACTAAACTTAAAATGTCCGAGCAGCAGGTGCGTATTTGTAGCTTGTTTCGGCTAGCTGCCGATTGTGGACAATATAAAATGGGCAAATATTGGCTATATATTGACGAGGGGTTACGATTTGGCTAGCGCTGACCAGGTTGCGAGTGCAAAACTGCAGAGACAGTGATTCAGCAGACACTCGCTCGTCGTGGAGAGCCTTTTCAGCGGTACAGAGAACAGAGGAGCTTGAATATGCCAATTCGAGAGTTGGCAATTTGGAATTATAATGAAGCGGTATTTCACTGCCGGTATGATCCACTTGCTCTGATCTCATCGATTTGTATTTAGCCATTTCTGAGCAGAGTACAACCGTAACCTGCGTCACCAGCTGCCATCGTAACATCTCGGTACCCTCGATCAGCCTCAGAGCAAACAATATCCACCTAATGTGCAGATCCACGGCAAACAAAAGCTAACAAACTGCAAAATATGTAAATGTAGACCGAGCGTTCTTTCCAGAAGCAGGACGCCGTGTTCCTTAACGCCAAGGGCGTGAACAAGAAGAACTCCCGCTGGTACAAGGAGGTTGGCCTTGGCTACAAGACCCCGGCGTCGGCGATCAACGGCACGTACATTGACAAAAAGTGCCCGTTCACCGGCAACGTGAGCATCCGCGGCCGTATCTTGGCCGGTACCGTGAGCTCGGTCAAGATGACCAACACGATCATTGTCCGCCGCGAGTACCTGCACTACATTCCCAAGTACCAGCGTTACGAGAAGCGCCACAAGAACATTGCCGCTCATCTTTCGCCCGCCTTTGTTGGTGTGCAGAAGGGCGACAAGGTTATTGTTGGCCAGTGCCGTCCTCTGTCGAAGACTGTGCGCTTCAACGTGATCAAGCACCAGAAGCAGCAGCAGAAGGGCTCGAAGCAGTTCCAGCAGTTCTAAGTTGGCTTTTGTGTAGCAGTCCCCTTGTTTTTTTGGCTATAAAGCAGGCATATTTGATAAAAAAATTGCCCGTCTGTTGTTTTGAACATGAACCTTTAGTTCTGCTCGTATAGTGGTAGTATCTTTGTGATAAAGATTTGTGCTCGATTGGATGGCGACCAGAGGCATAATTGTTGGCCAAGGAAAGAGCAGAAACTGGAATTATGCGGAGTTACCATATGAGTTGCGATAATACATATGCATGTCCAATTAAATAGATAACTTCGAGCTATGTTCTACCATCTGCGCGTAACCAAACGGAACAAGTGCTGGAGAGGCAGAAGTTACCTAAAAATTACTGAAAACGTAACGATTCCCAGTCCTGTGGTAATATACCCAAGGTTTGGCCAATTCCTTTTCATAAAGTACTGCTTTGCTAGAGATCTATATCTGATCACGGTTCTTGGCCAATCACAAAAGGTAAAGCCACAGTTGTTATATTCCATTTTCGACCCAGAAAAAGTAGCACGCGTTGCATCGCATATTTTGTCTTTCATTTTAGCATTTAACCATATATTTAGCATGCATATGAGACGGATATACTCCACATGCACATGCATGCTTGTGTTTTGTCTGGCAGCCAGCGGGCTAAACTACACGGGAGAAACGGCGCTGCTCGATGCGGCGCCGGCCAACCCGAACCGACGGCATGCGACGACGGTGACGTTTGGCGAGCTCGGAGTGTTTGACTTTCGGGGCGACGGACGTGCTCGCGTAGCCCTGGAACTTGGAGCATTTTCGTCCGAAAAAGACAGTGCAAACAAGGCCGATGCGCTGTTGGCAGCACCCGGACTTTCTCAAACACCGCCAGGCGCAGTGCCGTTGCGGCGTGGGCTAGTGACGGCATTGGGCACAAACGAGACTCGGCCGGTACGGGACACAGACCCGATTGAGCTGGACCACGTATATCTGATATTTGCAAAATCGCGGGCCGTGAACAATTTTGTCGCCCGTTTGTACAGCTCGAGCAAGAGCAGCGGCAACGACGATGCAGCGGCGGTGATGATGTGTTCAGACGTGGGCAGTTGGCTGGAGAGTGAGTTTGTCGCGCCGATTAGCGCACTAAGGCGGCCAGCGCCGGTGCCAGCGAAAAAGCCAGACGACGAGCCAGCGAGCGAGAGCGAAGAAACATCGGCGACTGACGACGGGAAGCCAAAGATCTCGTTTATATCGGCAACGGGGCCGTCTGCAGCGCCAGACTTGCTGCCGCGGCCGACCAAAGTGACCGGAATGCAGCGACGTGATTTGGACCCAACACATGCACAAGTGGAGCCAACCTCATCGCAAAGCACTGAGCCATCGCCAATAACTCTTGACAATGCCAACACAACGGCAGTGAACGGAACCAACGCCTCTTTGGACAAGCCGTTGTTGAGCAACGAGACAAAGGCGAATGACGTGTTCTTGGTGGAATACGAGTGGGAGTGGCTGGTTCCGCACGGCGGCGAGTACGCGGTGGTGATTGCCAATTGCGCAGCGACGACGATTCAGTTCAAATATAATTTGATTATGGCGAACCGGTGGCACGACGGGCGGTGGACGAATCTGCCGGCGGGATGGATGCCCGTGCAGCAAATGTACTCAGCAGTGTGTTTTACGCTGTGGGGCGTGGCGGCGGCGGCGTGGGTGCTGTGGGTGGTGCAAGCTACACGCCGCAAGCGACGGCCCATAGCTGGCATGGTGCTGGGGGCAGTGCCGGTGCTGCGGTTCCTGAGCTGCTTGGCGGACCAGAGCCGGTACAAGCTGTGGGGCAGCGGGTCATACGAAGTAACAATGATTGTCGTGTCGACCAGCCTTGTTGATGCACTGGCAGATGGAGCGCAGCTGGCCGCAGTGCTGGCACTGGCCAAGGGCTGGGGCGTAGTACGTGCTCGACTGGCCGGCACTGAGAAGCGCCTTGTGCCAGGGCTGGTCGGCTTTGTGGCCGTCGCGACGCTCTACGACGGCGCTACGCGGGGCGGCGGCGTGATCGCAGTAGGCGTATTGCAAGGCGTCGCTGTAGCATACGCATACGCCAGTTTGGGCCACACACGGCGTGTACATGCTGTGCAGATGCTGCGCATCGTCAGTCGCAACGAGCATGCGTTGTTGGCGTGGTGGACCGAATGCGGAGCGACTGATGCGCTGGCAGCTCCGGCACTGGCAGCACTGGCCCGACGGCCGTGGCGGCAGATTGCAAACGAAACTGACGGCCGGACGCAGCGGCAAAGCGCATTGGCATTGCTTTGGAGCGCAGCACGCAAAGAGCGGCTCTTGGCGTTGATGTTCTATACGGCACTGCCACTCCAGCTGATTGACATTATTGTGCTTGTGGTGTGTAGCTTTGCGGTGCCGCCGCATCGGGCGTATGTTGGGCTGTTGCTGGCGCAGTCGGCGCATTGGGTTGCGTTTGTAGCGGTGTTTATAGCTGTGGTGTCTGGCGGTCTGGAACTGCCCGCTGTGCCGTTGCCGCCGCTGCCTGCCATTGCTGCACGCAGGTCGATGCCACTGCCGCCGCCTAACGCCGCCTCAATGAATCCCCGACCATTGCCGCCGTTGGGCCGTCTACGTCTGCTACGCAGTGCAACGCCATTCGCGGCCCGCACAGCACGAGCCCGGGCCAACTCGTAATCACCAGATTAGGTTAAGATCTCAACGTAGCACCAAACAATGCGATCGAAACCCTTTTTCATTTTATTTAAATTGTAATTGCTATAGCATTTAATGGAAGGACTATCGACGGCGGACGCCAAGCGTGAGCTGCTGCAGGTGCTGGAGTCTGAGCGGGCCCGAATACCAGTGGCCGGACACTTGGACATTCGGTCGCATTTGGCCCGCGCACTACTTGGCACAACACTGTGCGTTGTGGTGCTGCAAATAGTCAACGGCGTGTTCTTGGTATCGCAGGGAACGCCCATGCAGACCCGCGGCATTGCATGTCTGGTGGAGGCCGGGCTGCTTGTTGTGTCGCTGTTGGTGACGTGGCGAGTGGTAGCAAGAGAGACTCGGCTCGAGGCAAGAGAACTGGACGGACGGTTACGTGCCGTGGCCCGGGAGCTCCGTGGATGGCGTGGTGGATACGCTGATCTGCGCTTGGGTCCGCAGCCAACAGTAACCACATACGCGGTACGCCGTGACGGCGCATGGCGTGATGTGCCAACTCTGCTGGTGGCGAACGGCGACATTGTGCGATTGGTGGCCGGCGACGTTGCACCGTGTGCAATGACCGAGTGCACAACTGGAATTGAGCTGGCGCAGGGACAGCAACTTAAAATCGACTCGCCAGTGTTGTGCTGGGCCCGTTCTACTCCACTGCAAGCGCATGTCGAGCAGATCGCACAGCACCATCGGCGGACGGGCCGGTCGGTGCTGCAGAACCAAATGCGCGTGGTAGCTCGTGCAATAGCGACCCGAGTCCTGCCGTTCGTCGCTGCCGCAGCGCTGGCGTCAAGCGTTGTAATTTTTGGCGTTGTGTACAAGCACCGGCATATGGGCGTGGAAGCTATACTGGGACAAACGTCGCTTGCTGTGTTTCCATTTGCATGTGCGGCGTTGTGGCCCATCTTGTGGGTAGCCGCCCGCACATACGCTAGCGCTGGCGCTGTCGTTCTGTTCGATGCTCTACAGCGTAGCAAAACAGAGTACGAAGACATGGCCGATATCGATGAGTTTGACGTGGATGCATTGCCGCCGACAAAGGACGTGCGAGTGGGCGTGCGCGACGTGGTTGCGCATATGTGGTGGCTGTGGAAAGAGTGCGATCACCGTAATTTATCGCGATCGAGTAATTTGGCCGAGACGTTGGGCGCGATCACTGCTATTTGCAGCATCGATAAGGAAGGCACGATAGCTGAGCCGCTGTGCACGCCCGAGCAGATCGTGGTGCCGGATGAGCGTGACTATGCGGTGCTGGACTTGGCAGAGCCGGATTTGGCGGAGCCGCAGAGCGGGTTTATAGCTGATGCTGGGTGGCAACGGTTCCTGCCTGTTTTGCGGCCACTGGCGCTGGCATGTGCGTACGATTCGGGAACATGCCCAGCGGCGCCCAATTCAGCGCATCGGCGCATTCGGGCGCTGCGGGGGCCGACGGCAACGCAGACTGCGTGTTTGTGTCGCGTGGCGCGGGGAGTCGGATTCACGGCAAGTGATTTGGCGCAATACAAAGTTGAACGCACGGCGATGGTGGCGGCGCCAAAGCGTGCAATGAGCTTTGCAGCGACTGTGGTGCGCACAAATATGGGCGATGTGCAGAACTTGCATGTGCTGAGCGACGGCAATGTTGAGCTGGTTCTGAGTGCGTGCTTGGACTACTTTGATGGTACACGTGTGTGTCCGCTGGACGACCGCACCGTCGCCATGTACTATGCATTGTACTTGAATGCGTTGCAGCAGGATTTGCAGTGCTTGGCGTATGCGTATCGCCCATTGCGGCTGCCTCCTAGTGCTCGTTGGCCGTTTGACAGCTCAAGCAAGGTACCAGCGCGAGTCGAGCTGCGTTTGGACGCTGACGAGTCGCAGGACCAAATTGTGGATGACGGTGAGTTTGGATCGGTTGATCTGCCCGCTCATCTGACGCAAGCGGCACGGCTGGCTCAATTGCGGGCCAAGCCGCGAGTATCTGACACAAGCGGTGACGTTGACTATTCGCACGACATGCTGGCTCAGCTCGCAACCGAAGAGAGTCTGTTGCGGGATGCGGTTACTGAGCAGATATTTTTGGGACTGATTACGTTTACGTACGAGCCCAAAACAGACGTATGTGATTTTATTGAGGATCTGGATATTGCGGGGATCCGGTTTGTGTACTTTTCGGCGAGCGGTGGGCGCCAGAGCAAGTCGTTTGCCGACCGATTGGGCCTTGAGACCGACTGGAACACATGCATTCTGCTGAGCTCCGCCGACGGTGCGCAAGACATTGGGTATGTGGAGGACCACGACATCAAAGCCCGTCTTCCTCGCGGGATCGACAATATTCGCCACCATTTGCGTGACGTCGACGACATTCCATTGCAAGTATCGTTGTTTGCCGAGTGCACACCTTCTGCTACTCGAGAGATGATTGAGATATTTCAGGAGAACGGCGAAGTCGTGTGCTGCATGGGCAGTGCTCTGGCAGCGAATACGTCGACGTTTGCGGTGGCTGATTTGGCGGTGGGAATTGAGCCGATTCCGCACTTTAACCGTGCCAAAGACGTGCAGCTCGACCATGAGAACGACGGCTCGATGTCGACGCCCGGAGCTCTTGTCACGCAATATGCGCTGGGGGCGGCGTTGACGTGTATTCCGTGTCCGTTGTTCTTGCAACATGATACCAGCTTGTATACGCTGATGCAAGTGATTAGCGAGGCGCGGTGGATGGTCGGATGTATGCAACAAGCAGCGTTGTTGCTACTGCTGGCGTGTGTGTCGCTGGCTGTGGTGAACTTGATAGCTGCGTGGTGTCTGCTGCCGCCAATTCCGGGGTTTATGTTGTTGTGGATGTTGTGGATCGCTGTGCCCATGTTGAGTGCAACTCTGTTGTTTGTCCCGCATGATGAGAGCATTATGTCGACAATGCCGCTTAAAAACCACGCGCATATGTCGGATATGCCGCGGTTTGCCATATATGCCGTTGTGCGGATGGCACCGGTGGTGGCTCTTACGCTTGTTGTGTACACGACTGCTTTGCAAAGTCTGTTGCCCTCTGCTTCCCCGCTTCATGCGTTGTCCTCGACATTCGGCCGTCTTGACTGGCTGCAGCTTACTCAAGACCAGCAGTGGGCTCTTCTGGGCGCGCAAACATACGCCATGATAGCGTTTGTGTTCCACAGTATTTGTGTATCATCTACCATGATGCACCGTACACAGACACTTGTAGAGTTTGTTCCAATACGTAACGTTGTGTGGGTGTGTGGATCAGTTGTGTGTCTAGTTCTGACGTTTGCGTTTGCCGCCTTATTATTGGCATTCGGCCGGGTGCATGTGGACCGTGTGCCGTGGTACACATACGCCGTAGCGTTTGCCGGGCCACTTGTGCTGTTGCCGTTGCAGGAGTTTTGCAAAATGCATGACAAGAAACGGTGGACGAGGTTCCAGAAACTGGCTAAACTGGAGTTTAAAACAAAGCTTGGACTGCATTCCCCACTCTAATTCTTTTTCCTTTTTTTGTATATTAAACTCGAATTGCCTTTTTTTGTTCAATGAGGAGGTTACGCAGGGTTATTAGCAGGCAGTCGACAAATGAGGAGGACGGAGAGCCGTCGTTTTTGGGCATCGACCGGTGGCCCATACTTGGTCGGTCGCAACGTCGTCGTGACGCGAGTCCACACGCAACACTGCACCGTCCGTCGCAGTCATTCTCCGTGCGTGGCGACTGGCGGCAACTTCGCGAGTCCAAACACAAACGCACATCATCCTCGTCGTCCATATTTTCGTCCAAGCATACTCCGCGCCGCTCGTCGTTCGCCGCTCCGTCGCCCATTCTGGAACCACATTTGTGCTCGGACTTTATCGGGTACCCGCCCGGTGGCCTTGAGATACAGCGCTCAGGGCTTGTGCTACGGTGCGAGCAAAAGTCGCCCGATGTTTGTGAATATACAGTACGGCGGGATGCAATGGGCCTCCGGGTAAGCGATGTTTTGGCCATTGCGCTTGTGTCGTGGGCCGCGCATGTGTTTTTCCGGGGCCCGCTCATCTTGGCATGTGTGCCGATGCTTGCGTACATTGTACGGTCAAGCTTGCAAGTATGTCAAGAGTCGCTCACGGTGGTGCGCAACGTGGGGATCCAGACTGAGACTATAACGGTAGCTGGGTTCCGCCACACACGAAGCTACGAAGCACAACAAATCAAAGACTTTATCATCCACGAGGCTTTACAAATGCTCGAGTATCGCTATTATATGGCCATTATGCCCATGGACCCCGAGCACAAAATTGTAATTATGTTTCCGCATTTATTGCCAAAGTTGGATGAGCTGTTGCCCGTCTACCACGGCACACGCATGCTCCTCTTCTCATAAAAACTAGTGGGCCTTTTGCTTGGCCTCTTCTTCGTCGAATGCTTTGAGGAACTGCTTGACAAAGTCGCCTTCTTCCGTGCTTGAAGCGTTGATCGGTGGGGCCTGCGTCTTGTCCGTTTTGGGCAACGCTGCCTTTATGCCCACGCCGTATGCTGCCAATACTCCCAGCACGAGCTATAGTTTTTGAATGGTTAATTGGATTGGTGTTTTGGTTGGAATTCAAGTCAATGTGTCGTGTTTGGTGTGCTTACGTGGTGCGTGGCGACCTTGCGTCCGGCAATGTTAAAGTATGCGCCCATTTTCACAATGTTTTTGTCGATTGAAAACGAATAAAATAGTGTAGAAGTATAAGGTAAAAAGAGAGGGCGAGGAAATAAATCGGATAAGCGGAGATCACCAATCGCGTGTTTTTAATCAAATTCATGGAAAATCGCAATGCTTCTGGGCCATACAAAAGCCTACAGTTTAGCCTCGTGTATGTCAAGATGAAATCCAGAATAAACATAGTCAAGTAGCAGCAGCAAACTCTAAACCAAAAGCAAGATATTTTCTAGTTGAAATAATGGAAAACTTCGTGTGGCTGATGTTCAATGATTTTAATAAGCGCAAGATGAGGAGCGTTGCTTTTTTGAACACTGACAATGTTGCGCACTTTGGCTACTGTTTGCGCTGGTATTGTTAGTTTGGTTAACAACTCTGCGCGCATAATAAAGTTTGAAATAATTAATAATGAATGGAAATTCGACAAGTTGCTGTACTCGAACAAACTCAATTTGTTAATATTTATACGGTGCGACAAATTGTCATAACACTCGTCAAAGTATTTGTTTATCAACTCAGCAGTCATGCTTTGGCTTTCAAGCTCGATAATTGCAACAGACAATTCTATCAAACGTGGTACGCGCGAAAGCAAGTTTAATAGCTTGGCCACATCAATCGGTGTCCATATATCCAGCTTGTTCAGATTGCTCCAGTGAACTGAAAATATATCAAGCTTTTGTATCTTGCCTTTTAAAACAAGCGATTTGAACGTATAATTGGCAGACTTTTCAAACAAGTTGTTTGCTATTTCTGTATTTTCCTCCGCCGATGATTTTTCTGCCAAATGAGATACAACCAGCAGCTTGCTGGATTTTAGCTGAATATTCCTCCATTTTGAAATATTTGCCAGCTCTCCATCTAGTCTAAATAAATCAAGCACACCCGAAAACTTTGCAAACATGATGTCACACGATTGCGGGCAATTGTCAATTAGCAAGTTTTTGAGTTTTGAAAAAACAATGTTGTATACATAAGAGCATTCAACTTTTTCAGTAGAGGCGTAGGTTATGTAAAGCTCGGAAAGGTTTTTAAAATCGACAATTCCTGGCTTAGATGCGGTGTAGAACGGATGCCACGTCATTTTGGATGGCCAGTTTATTAGCCGGAGATGCTGTAGCGACTCTGCGCAAATAGAAGCAATTGTAATATCAGTCTCACGGTATGGAAATTCAATACATAGACGTACCAGCTGAGACCCCATATGCGGTGTCAACGACAAAGCAACTGCATGCACGTCAAGCCACTGCAACTGCATAGCGTAAGCATCAACAAACAGCCGTATGACCAACTGAAAGTTAAATAACGCACCAAACTGTGAAACATTCAAACTAATTACGTTTGGCATATGTGATGTGAGTATATGCGCAAACGCTTGAACACGGGCATACGAGGGACTGGTAATCGCAGGTTTTGAATAGTGTATCGTTTCATCGGCAACTATATAAATTGCATTAATACTCGACCAATCGTAAACGCCAAACTGAAGAATATGTTCAATATTTTTCAATATCATTAGCGCATCTGCAACCTCGCCAATACAAAGCTCCGCTCGTTTAGCAAACCCGTGGAACTTTCGGATTGCTATAAAATCAACGTTGGATTGCCATCCTTGGCGTCTGCAGTCCCCGATATAGTGCTGTGAAGTGTACCAGATAAACACGCGGCTGTAAACTACCGGACACAAAATAAAAGACCACTGCTGGCATACGCCTACTAGAGGAACAAGCGATAGCCAGTCATCTAGTTTTCCAATTTCTACATTAACTGCAAATTCTAGTATACGCCTTAACACTGATTGTGGAACACGATTGATGTTGAACATTATTAATAGAGTTTAAGTTTTTGACAAATGACAAAGAATGCTTTTGACACTTTTCTTTGAATTTTGACAACTTTATGCAGGGTTGTTAGAAACCTGCATAATTAGACATTTCCTTATTAGATTAAACAAATGAAAAGCCGCTCGCTGGCTAGGCTCAATGCTAAAACTCCAAACGTGTGTTTTGGTTGTAAAGCAGGAATTTCATGTGCACTAAAGTGATTTGTGCTTGAAAGTAGCAAAGTAAAATCCTGATACAGGCAATATAAGTGTATACAACTACTAGGTATATAAACTTCTTGCTGCAAACATATAATATGTATATATTCTAGCTGGCTACTCGAGTGAAGCGCTTAAAATATGAATAAAAATGTTGCATATTGAGATCAAAAGAAACAAGAAAAACGTTTATAAAGACGTACAATTGTTACTAATATATCTTAAACATATGAATTTTGGGTATCAAACTTGCTATTCCCCACGTATGCAGCACATGTCTCTATACGCTTTAGATTGCTAAGTACAATACGACCACTATTTAACATTTTAGTACCATGAGCTAATTGTTAACAGAGCACGGGCAACACCCGCGGCGGCTTTCAATTGTGCCTTTTGTTGTCAAAAATGCGCAATAATTAATTGGTGTAATCATAATCATGCATGCTTGCGTGTGAATGCAAGTGCCCCACGTGCCTAGCTGCCAGAATAGAGACATTGGCAATTGTATAATGTGTTATTCGTGGCGCTTAACACATGCCAACAATAGGCACGCTGGTTGGTATATTACGGCATTCGTTTTGTAGATAATACGCAATGTAATTATGCGTGAGCACTGTCGGCTGATGAACTGGCTTTAAAGGCAGACAGGACCGCTTGTCATTTTTGGGAAACCCTGTTGCTGGTATATCTTTGTCTTTTAGAATTCTTCACATTTTCAAATTATTATAATGAGTCTAGTCGGTTTACTAATGTCCCGGCGGTCGATAGAGCTGGGACCTGAAGATCCTGCTGAGATTGTTGCTGAAATGGGAAACATTATTAATCCTAACAAATGGAAATCTGATCTTGCAATGGGAATTACCGCGGCAGCTAGCGGTATAATTATGCTGTTTCTGCTACTAGTATTTTTTTGGCGTCGAGCGCTGGTTAACCGAGTATCTCTGCGCTTAATATTTGCAATAAGCCTTCTTGATTGTGTGGGCTGTATTGTACAATCATCTATGAAGTCAGGATATTCGCTATTTCAATGCCGCATTTACGGATTTTTTATGGAGTTTTCTATATTTGCCAGCATTTACATGTCAGCATCGATCGCATTCAACTTGCAAATGACGTTCCTTCGCTCTTCTCGAGCCCCACTACCCGCATACGTCGAGTATCTGTACTATATTGTGCCGATATCTGTCGTAATGTTCCAGTTTGTACCTCAGTATATCTGGGCATCCAAACACGGATACTGTCGTGCCTTTGATCCAGTGATGCCCGCAACCAACCACTATATTGTGTACGTTATATTTGTCCAGATGGGAATTCCAACAATTTTTATATTTTACAACGTCATTACGTGTGTGTGGGTTATTCTATCGCTAAATAGCAAACAGCGCAAAGTCAGCAAAGCGCTGGATGAAGCTACAGCAAAAACACAAGCGCTTCTTGATGACTCGCCTAATACTTCTTCGCTGGGCAGCGACTCTACAATACCTAAATACAGGCCTGTTCCCACCAGAGAACAGCAACAGCTCATGGCCGTGCGCAGAGTGTACAGAGCGTGCATCCGAATTGCGCTTTATCCACTAGCTCCGTTGATCTGGTGGATCTTCTTTGTTGTATTCTACGTGGGCCAATACTTTTTCACGTTTACTTGGAAGCGAGACGCTGTCATGATGGCACGGTTTTTGGAGCTTAATTGGTACACTTCCTTTGTGACTGGCTTGGCAAACTTTATTGTCTTTCTAAGCGACCCAGCAGTTCTGCATGTGGTATCCGAGGTTTACAAACTTGTTATGCGAAAGCTCGGAATTCAAAGTAAGCACATCGAGGACGGCAGCTCAGGTGTAGACAAGACAAAAAAGCGCCTACCAAAGAAGCCCAGCGTAGCAATTACCGAATCCGATAAATGCGCAACAGCAACGATCGATGATATTTCACTAGCCTCAGCCGACTTTAACTACTATCCTGCAAGCACACCTGGTGCGATGGAAGAAAACCAGCCGTATACATCATCAATTGCCGGTTTGCAGGATGATGTGGTAACCCGACGTGTACGCGGCAACGCAGATGTAAAAAACTTTTTAGATGAAATGTAGTGCGATTTCTTTTTGTTAAACGGTATTATTTTTGGTTTCATTAAACAGCTAATTTTATATTTCATGGCTGGGGTTGGTTTGTACAGATATACTACGGCAAGAAAAATGCCTTTTAATGCTTTTGGCGCTTGCCGGGATAAACTCCTGGCCCATAACCCCTGGCCTGGAAATCGCCTTTTGTATCAGGACCAATGTGAATTTGATCATTTAGTATGTATTAATATGCTAGCTGACTACTCAACTAAAGAGTTTATAGAGACGTACAGTTGTTACTAGTATGCTTTAAGCAAAGTATATCAACTTTGGCTAATAAACCCGCCAGACCCACGTATGCAGCACATGTTTCTTTTTGCTTTAGATTGCCAAGTGCAATGCGGCCAATATTAAAAATTTTAGTAACGCAAGCAATTTGAATACCGCCACGGGTGTTGACCGTGCTCTGTTGACAATTGTGCCTTTTGTTGTCAAAAATGCACAATAATTAATTGGTGTAATCATAATCATGCATGCTTGCGTGTGAATGCAAGTGCCCCACGTGCTTAGCTACCAGAATAGAGGCATTGGCAATTGTATAATGTGTTATTCGTGGCGCTTAACACATGCCAACAATAGGCAGCTTTGACATTGTAAAATAAGCATGCTGGTTGATACCTTACAGCATTGGTTTTGTGGATAATACGCAATGAAACTATGCGTGAGCACTGTCGGCTGATGAACTGGCTTTAAAGGCAGACAGGACCGCTTGTCATTTTTGGGAAACCCTGTTGCTGGTATATCTTTGTCTTTTAGAATTCATCACACTTCAAAGTTTTTATAATGGGCCTAGTCGGCTTACTAATGTCCCGGCGGTCGATAGAGTTGGGACCTGAAGATCCTGCTGAGATTGTCGCTGAAATGGGAGAGATTCTTTTTCCTAACAAAAGGAAAGTTGATATTTCAATGGGAATTACCGCGACGGCTAGCGGTATAATTGTGTTTTTCTTGCTTCTGGTATTTTTTTGGCGTCGAGCGCTGGTTAACCGAGTATCTCTGCGCTTAATATTTGCAATAAGCCTTCTTGATTTTGTGGGCTGTATTATACAAACGGTTCCTCAAGTTGGAGTAACATTATTGCAATGCCGCATTTACGGATTTCTCATGGAGTTTTTTATATTTGCCAGCATTTACATGTCAGCATCAATAGCGTTCAACCTGCAAATGACGTTCCTTCGGTCTTCTCGAGCCTCACTACCCGCATACGTCGAGTATTTGTACTATATTGTACCGATATCTGTCGTAATGTTCCAGTTTGTACCTCAGTATATCTGGGCATCCAAACACGGATACTGTCGTGCCTTTGATCCAGTGATGCCCGCAACCAACCACTATATTGTGTACGTTATATTTGTCCAGATGGGAATTCCAACAATTTTTATATTTTACAACGTCATTACGTGTGTGTGGGTTATTCTATCGCTAAATAGCAAACAGCGCAAAGTCAGCAAAGCGCTGGATGAAGCTACAGCAAAAACACAAGCGCTTCTTGATGACTCGCCTAATACTTCTTCGCTGGGCAGCGACTCTACAATACCTAAATCCAGGCTTGTTCCCACCAGAGAACAGCAGCAGCTCATGGCCGTGCGCAGAGTTTACAGAGCGTGCATCCGAATTGCGCTTTATCCGCTAGCTCCACTTATTTGGTGGATCTTCTTTGTTGTATTCTATGTGGGCCAGTACTTTTTCACGTTTACTTGGAAGCGAGATGCTGTCATGATGGCACGGTTTATGGAGCTTAATTGGTATACTTCCTTTGTGACTGGCTTGGCAAACTTTATTGTTTTCCTAAGCGACCCAGCAGTTCTGCATGTGGTATCCGAGGTTTACAAACTTATAACGCGAAAGCTTGGAATTCAAAGCAAGCACACAGAGGACGGCAGCTCAGCTGTAGACAAGACAAAAAAGCGCCTACCAAAGAAGCCTAGCGTAGCAATTACCGAATCCGATAAATGCGCAACAGCAACGATCGATGATATTTCACTAGCCTCAGCCGACTTTAACTACTATCCTGCAAGCACACCCGGAGCTATGGAAGAAAACCGGCCGTATACATCATCAATTGCCGGTTTGCAGGATGATGTAGTAACTCGACGTGTACGCGGCAATGCAGATGTAAAAAACTTTTTAGATGAGATGTAGTGCGATTTCTTTTTGTTAAAACGGTATTATTTTTGGTTTCATTAAACAGCTAATTTTATATTTCATGGCTGGTTCGTTTGTACAGATAAACTATGATAAGAGATATTTTAGCGCCTGATTGGTGGTGTTCCCGAAACGCACAAGTGAGCCAACGAGCTGATCAGCTGACATGTAACTGTGTGCTTAAGACAGTAGATGTACTGGGATGCCAGAAAGGCGGCTTGGTGATCCAGTAATCGAGTAGTTCGTTACTACTATATATTTATTTATCAAGCAGAGCCATGGGTTCGAGTGTAGGGACTATACCCTTGGAATAGGCCCAGGCCCATAACCTCTGGCCTGGAAATCGCCTTGTGCGACTGGACCAATGTCTATTGAAGCACGTGGTATATGAGGTAAGGCATTACTAGACTTGGGGTCTGAGGCGGTTGGTGTGGTGTTCACCGGATAGGCCAGTATCACGGCTGTCATAAAGTAGATGACAAGCAGACGGAGAGCAAGATTGAGAGTCATTATTTTGATCGGAAAGTTTAGGAAGTCGCGGAGTAACACCATATGAATAAAGAATAGGAGAAGATGTGGTTCTTTGGCGCCGGCGCCCGACATGCTATATACGTTTACCAAAAGTTGTGAGCAGAAATGTCTTTTGAGTACTTGTACAGAGTAAAGATGGATTTATTTGTTATGCACTTCCAAAAGTGACAGCTCACTCGCTTGTCGGGCCATACTCTGCTTGTAACAATTTATGCCGCCTTTGGTAAAAGCAAAAAGACCAAACCACAGCATGCATATATGCATTCGTACTTGCCAAATGTACACAGCGAAGCATCCAAAGCGCATAATGAACCACCATGTTTGACTAGGAATCAAATTATCCTGTTTGCCGTGCAGCTTGCCAAAAGACCAAATAACTTTTCTTTTGGTATGTTGAATGCCAAAATCAAGTGCGCATGGCGTGCAGCCGCTGCCAAGTATGCATGGTGGGTATGTTGAACACAGCCGATGATCGATAATATGGAGGGGCGGATCCTTCTTTGCGAATGTCGTGTGTGAATATTGAACATGGCATATCCTGACCCAATTTTTCCGAGTCTGTAGTGCAAAGTTTGTCATTGATTTGCACTTCAAAGTTTAAATGGTACATTCCGTTTGATAAACATATGCGGTCTGTCGATTTACCCACGCATATGGCGTACGTTAATGAGTTTCCCAATTTATTTTCTGACGGAGAGAAATGTGTATGCTACAGCTTGGTGTTTGTTTACACGCCTACTCGAGGCTGGATTCAACATGGAATACACGCTCATTCAAGCATTCGCATTTGAGCTAGATCCATGTAATCAATACTCGAACAAATCGACAAAATTAAGCTTCGGGGATTTCATGAGAGCCAAACAGTCGCGAAAGCAGCGTTTTGCCAAAATAATACAGTCCAAACACGCCAAAGGCCAGCACCAGCGTCAAATAGCACAGAAACTTCTTGTTTGCTGTGGCCAGCGTGTGGTTCAGCTGGTGTCGTGTCCGGTCAAACATGGTTCCAAAGCGGTTAAAAGTGTCAGCTGAGCCATCGAGTAGGCGGTTTTGGACGTCGACTTCGTCGTGAATATTGATGCTCACGCTGTGAAGTGCCGAAACCTTGGCCGAAAGACCCTCGAGTTGCCGGTCGTTTTGCTCTTCCAGTTCAAATGCCTCATTGCGACCTGCCGAGCTGCCCTCTACCGGGGTTCTGTTTGATCGCCTGGACATTTACCGTACAAGTAAATAGTGTGCAATGCAGATTGACTCAAGAATTAGGTTGAATTGACTAAATATAAAAAGAGAAAGTCAGTGCAATAAAAATTCGAAACGCACCACAATAATCAGTTGTCACGTGACTAGAGTTGAAATTAAATCGTGATATTTAAAGAATGATTTTGAGCACAAGCGTGTGAATAAAACGCTTCCGAGAAACTCCCACAAAAGACTAGCTTGATTTGAACACGTGTTATTTTAATGCCTTTTAAAATAGTAAGCTCTAGTAGCCTAGCATTGTAATTTGTCATCATTTAATTTGCGACTGTTACTAGTATTAATTTTTAAGGTGCTTATTTATCTCCGAGATGATACCGAACATGTCCAAGTCAACGAAATGTTGGAGAAAAATTGGTGGCGTGGCTGAAGACCTGAATCTACATTGACGCAAATCCGTGGCTTGAGGCTTTTGTTTACGTATTTTATTGCCCAAGTGTAAGCAAGGAGGCTTTAGGGACAATAGACGCGCTTACAGCCAAGAAATCGTCAAGATTTGCACCCAGCAAAAAGTTTGGCAAGCTCAAAGTATAGCCAGCTTATATGAACTAGTTTTTGCCTACTTTTTTAGACATATATGTATTAACCCATTTATTTTCAAGCAAAAATGTCATCGCCAACCCTTTTGTCAACGTCGGTCTCTTCAAGCAACACGCACATAACCAACTCATCGGTTAAAGATGTTCACAGTGTGAATACACATACCGTATATAACCCCCAGAACAATTTTCTTGAAGATAATACCAATGACACAAAGGAGAGCAGTGGCGCCATTCGACCTATTGACGGTGCCTTTGGTTGGATACCAACACTGGCTACAATGATGAACTTTATGTTTATATTTGGCGCTACCAACTCGTATGGTGTGTTTTCTACGTACTACCTAAACGTCAGATTTCCAACTACATCGGCAACAACGCTATCATGGATTGGATCGCTAATAACTACTAGTATGTTTTGCCTAAACACATTCACTGGCGCGCTGGCAGACAAAAAAGGATACCGATTCACAGCCTATATTGGCACCGTTGTATGCACAATAGCGTACATTTTGGCATCCTTTTCTAGCAAAGTATGGCAGCTAATGCTGACACAAGGCGTATTGTTTGGAGTCGGTGCATCGTTCTTGCTTGCGCCAACCAACTCGCTGGCAGCGCAGTGGTTTGACAAGTATCGTGGCCTGGCAACTGGAGTTTCTATTGCGGGAAGCAGCATAGGCGGACTGTGGTTTACTGTTGCTACACAGTCAATCATGGACCAAATTGGTCCTGAATGGGCGCTACGAATCCTGGGTATCTTGACGTTTGTTGTCACAGGAACAATGAATATGTTTTACTTTCAACGCGTACCGCCAAAGCCCCGAAAGAGGATTATTGAACTTAGTGTTACTAAGCGGCTAACGTTCTGGCTGATTGCATTGGAGCTCTTTGCCGCATATGCTGGATACTGGGCGCTAGTATTTTACATTGGAACCACTGCCAAACAGATTGGCGGAACTTTGCAAGATGGCTCGCATCTGCTGCTAGTTCTCAACGCAGGCACAGTTGTTGGCCGAATAATTACTGGGTATATAGCCGACAAATTTGGTAGCATCAATACGCTGGCGGTCAGTCTTATTCTCACTGTAGCCATCGAGATGCCGCTGTGGATGACCGCCAAGAGTCTAGCACCGCTCTATGTTCTCTGCACGCTATATGGCCTGATAGCCTCGACATTTATTTCACTAAACCCCGTCATTGTCGCCATTCATTTCAAGGACATTCCGCTGTCTAGCGTGCTGGGCATGACAAACATGTTTTCTGGACTCGGTGGGTTATCTGGCAGTCTATCACAAGGCGCAATATTTGACACATACGACAAGCGCATGAATTTCACAAACACCATCATATTTAGCGGTACGTTTATTCTGTTATCGGCTATAGCTACACTTGTGCTGCGCGCACATGTAATCAAGAAGGGAAGCGATCGGCGGTTTTTCCAACGAGTCTAGCGACCCTCTCGTCTTACACGCTCCGGTCGTTTTGGTATTTGGCTTCGAGCTACAAATGAGGTATTTATAATAAATATTTGGTTATAATATAGACTTGCTTTCATATGTTGAATTCAGTTAACAAAGCTGACACTTGCCTCCAACCGAAGTCGTTTCTTCTCCGCCCAGTTCGTGTAGACGTTGGCAGATATAAACAAAGTGCCTAGTATCGTAACGCCAAGCAGCGAAGTCGTTATGGTCCTCTGCACCTTGTCGTAGATGCGGAAGCGATTGAAGGCCATTTTAAATAACAAAATTTGTTTAATTGGCAAGCAAGAATAGCGCAATCGAAAAATTGCATGATAGACAGAATTTAAAAGTCGATGATCGGATTAGCCACCGCGATCAAGAAGCGCTTGGTCTTGGCGTTGACCTCATCAATAATCGCCAGACATTTGGCGACCTCCCTTTCTTCTTCAAATTATCCCTCCTTTCTCGGCCACTTTTTATTGATTTATTTACTAATACTGTTACTGTAAAATGTCTGACGCAGTGAAAATAGTTGTTGACGACAAGCTTGCTCTGGGCGAGCCTTTTACCAAGGCCGCCAGCGAGTTCAAAGCCCGCAGCCCGGGCAAGAGCGCACTGGTGCTCGGCAGCACCGGCGAAGTTGGCCGCGAGGTAGTCAAGCACCTCATGGCATCAAACGCCTTTGACAAGGTTACTGTGCTGGCTCGCCGTCCAATCGAGTACACGGGACCCAACGCCGAGAAGCTCGAGCAAAAGCCAGCCGACTTTGAAAACACAGAGCAGCTTGAGCGCGACTTTGCCGGGCACACGCACGCGTTTTCGTGTCTGGGCACCACCCGTTCAAAGAACGGCAAGGATGCGTTTTACAAGGTCGACCACGATTATGCGCTGAATGCGGCCAAGGCAGCCAAGACAGCCGGCGTTGAGCACTACTCGAACTGCAGCTCAAACGGTGCCGACAAGAACTCCATGTTCTTGTACATGAAGACCAAGGGCGAGGTCGACTCGGAAATCCAGGACATGGGGTTCCCGCGAGTGTCGATTTTCCGCCCGTCCATGCTGCTGTGCGACCGGAAGGAGGCGCGTCTGTTGGAGAAAGCAGCCTCATACGTTATGCCGCTCCTGGACTACGTCATGCCCAGCAAGATGTCGATTCCTACGTCGACAGTCGCATGGGCGATGGTGAACAACACGTTCAAAAAGGTCGACACTCCAATTGCTGAGCTGCTCACCAACAAGCAGATGCTGGACGAGTTCAAGAAGAGCCAGTGATCAGTTATTTCCTTTTCCTTTTTTCGTTTATTGTGCCCATGTGACTTTCTAATGCAAAATATGATGCAGTTGCAAAGGTTGTCAAAGAATGGAGCTGACTTGG
Organism: Coemansia sp. RSA 720; assembly: GCA_027577495.1. Taxonomy (NCBI): domain Eukaryota; kingdom Fungi; phylum Kickxellomycota; class Kickxellomycetes; order Kickxellales; family Kickxellaceae; genus Coemansia; species Coemansia sp. RSA 720. The sequence goes on from JANBQV010000041.1 coordinate 39,194, forward strand.
ATCACAAATCAATCCGCATGCCGTCGTAGGCGGGGCTGACATCCAGGCCCTCATTAGCCTTGATTTCTTTGCCGCGCTGCTCCACCACCGAATGCTCCATGCGGTGGCAAAAGTCAGTCAAGAGCGTACGCTGAGGCCGGAAGAACCGGGCCTCGTCAATTGCCTCGTCGAAAGAAAAGTGCGACGAATGCGGTGTCCACTTTAGCGCATCCAGCACAAGCAGCTTTGTGCCAGCAATCAGCGGACGTGTTTCATCAGGAATTCGCGAGCAGTCAGAGATATACGATACGTCACCAAAGCGGAAGCCAGTAAAGTAAAACGGCCGGCCATCGCCGTACTTGCCGTGCTCTACACGCAGCGGCTGGAACTCGATGCCTTCGCATGTGAACGCATCGAACGGCTCGTCGATTGTACGAAAGTCCAGCTGCGGCACCGCTCCGCTTCCCGTGGCTTTGCGCGTGTCAACCAAGTATGGGAATGCGCCCGAAACGGTTTCCAGCGCCGACCGATCGCAATAAACAGGTATGGAAGTGCTCTGGCTTGATGTCCATTGACGCAAGTCGTCCAGGCCCAGCATAGCGTCTGCATGCCCGTGCGTCAGCAGCACAGCGTCAATAGTTTTAATGTCATGCTTTACAAATACATCGACCGCCGAGTCATAAAAAGTTTTGCCGCAGTCAATGAGGATGTTGCGCTGGCGGCCATCGGGGTGATCGACGCAAACAAGAAGCGACGTGTTGCGGCGCCGGTTCTTTGCTCCTTCGGGTGTCAAGGACAGTTTGCAGACTGTGCATTTTTTGTTGTTTGAGGTTATACACGGGATGTTTGGAATGGAGCCTGAGGTTCCGGTCCCCATGAAAATAATGCTTCGAACGGATACAGTCATTGGGTTGGTCTCGACAGGCATTGTTTATGCGCCCGTGTGTAAAATAACAGAGTAAAGATAATTGTGGAGAAGAAAGCGGTTGTTGGCAAAAGCTCTATTTTTATTCCCAAATAGTGCTGAAAATTTTTTGAGAAATCAGCCCTGCAAGTCACAGCTACCAAAAACAGCCAACAGTTTCCGAGTTTTGGTCTCAAGCCCTGAATCGAGCACGTTTATTCGCCGCTTTGTAGAATTTCACTTTCACTACTTCACTATGGCGGGTGATCTTGAGTTAGCCCTAAAGAACGATCATGTCGTTCAGCTTTAACGGGCCGGAAATATTATGTTGGGTTAGGGGCTGGAGCCGTGGAAGTCTTACAAGTCTTGCAAGCTTTAGGAGCCTCAGTTGGCTGCCCCTGCTGAAAATGAGGAATCCTCTGAGGGTGTTGGGGCTATACAGCCAGTCATAATCGGATCGTTAATGTCGTTAATTGGATTGGCTGAGTAGTTGCTGTCGTTAAAAGGGACGAAAGAAGAGAGGAGGAATATAAATATCCCTATAGCTCTAGTAGTTGTTCCTATACATAATTTCAACAAATACAACACATTTTCACCTTTTTGGCTTGGCATTGTTGAGAAATGGTAAAGAACATGTACAATAAAACTATAGGAATACTTAGAGGTAAAGAACTTTTGCCACACTGTAGCTGGCAGCCCTTTTAAAACAAACTAGAGCAATACTATCTCATAAAATATTATTTTGCTTACTAATACATTGTATTCTCAGCTAAAGATTCAATGTTTTATGAGTTTAGAATATATTTAAACTATCCATCTGTAAATGATATACAGCTGTCACCCATCACTTTAGTGTCATCCGTCAATGGCAAACTCACTAATCCAACATTATTAATCAACCAGACACCCCCATTATACATCCAATATCTCAAATAGAGAATGTATTGGCAGAGCAAACAGATTTAATTGCTTGATAAAAGTACCCGTTCTGATGACATTTTTATAACTACCAACCTAAATAGCATATATGAGACTTTCAGCACAACATAATCCCGTGTTCTGGAAATTTATTGTTTTCCAGAAGATATGCAAGCGTGCAGAACCGGTTATTTTGATGCCGTGGTGGTATGTTGCTAAAAGATCGGCCGTCAACGTGGCTGTTATTTTGCCAGATGCTATCAATCTGTTTGGAATACAGTAGCGATGCCTGTCAATTGTTCTTGCTTTGGTCAAGCTGAACCAGCGGCAAGCGACGATGGCGCCACTGGAAGGCAAATAAGGGTTTAATGTGGGTGGCATTGTACGGCTCAATTGCATGTGCCTAATTAGGGTGAACATTGGGTCAGGATTTCACTCAGGGGCGCCATCCCTTTTCTGGCACTGCGGGAAAGACTCATAAACCAGGAGCTCGCCAGAAGACACGGCTGGCTCCCAGGCCCGTGTCCGCTGCCAATGTCACTACTCCTTGCTCCTTCTTGACGCCAACCACTCTACCATATTCTTCTCATTTTGCTGGACAAAATAATCATTTCATCGACTTTTATTAACCGACTTCAATGACTTCTAATACTGCTCGCGGCGAATATACGGCCGATATCGGTCTATCTATTTTGCAAACCACGGATGGCGACCGACTGACCGAGTATTCGAACCCCAAGCACGACGAGCTGCTGGGCTTACGCAGTCAGGCGCAAACTTACAAAACTGTTATTATGGAGCTCAAGACGCATTTACACAACGTGTACGCGGTCGCTGGAGGCATACGCATGCTACCACTGTCTGAGACAGCGCAGCACGTTCTTAGCATTATCGAGGCACAGCCAAAACCCAGCGACGGGCTGGATACAGAGGGGCTCATCACGCCTCTGTCGCTCAGTTTTGGCAAAACTCGCTTAACTGCGACCAACTCATCCCAACCGCATCTTGCGCCAATATGTGCAAAAAACGTCGCCTCACTGGGTTACTCCGACGCCATAATGGACATGGCGGCGCCATCCAGCTTGCACAATGCAACAATGACGCCAGTGTCTGCAAAAGATGTCTATTCGTTTCAGCACACAACCAAGCCAGTCACCCCAACAGTGGAAGATTCAGGCGCAATGAGGTACTCTCAGATGGAAGCTCTGGTGGTGGAGCTTCGGCAGACGGTTGGCGACCAGCAATCGGACATTGAAGACCTTGAGGCAATGCTGCGCGAGCGCAAACACTTGATCCGGACGCTGCGCAAACAGCTACGGGACAAGGAGCTGCGCCAGTTTGCCGCCGCTTCGGACCATGCGGGGTTAAGGCGCACGGCGTCGATAATGTGCGTTCCAAAAAGCGCGCTTGCTCAGCTTGCGGTTGCTAGCCAGCTCCAGTCACCAGCTAGTGTACGTGGCGGCGACATTGCGCCCATGCTGAAGCCTGTTCAGTTGGAAGCCATTACTAGCAGCGACAGCAACAGGAGCTCGGCTGAGCACCAAGACAGTGCTGCTCCCAACAAAGACAACAGCAGCAGCAGTGAATTGAGTTTTGTTGAAAACGCCCGGCGTCCATCAGGGTTTGTCAACGGCTGGCCCATTTACAACACAGACCAAAATGTCAAACTCGAGCATCCCACACTTGCAAGCTCAGTTGACGAGCAAACAATGGAGCAAGAAGCCAGTGACAGACCATTGACTCCGCCCACACTCCCATTTGCAAATCCATCATCGACATCGTCGACAGCGTCCAGCCCACGCTCAGCTAATAATGCGCTACATTACAAGGACAGCGTTGGCTCGGAACTCGGCACAAGCGCTGCCGAAACAACCAACTCTGCGTCCTTGGCCTCACGCACTCCACGCATCTTCCGTACTATTGTTGCCAGAACGCCGCGCCGCATCTACTCGCGCTTAAGCAACCGTCTCAAGAAACCAGACTTATAATCCAGCCTAGTATTTTCCATGACATTTTCAACATAGTTTATCCTGTTTGTTACTGATAACAGCTTCAATGACTTGAAAAATGATCAGTTTAGCAATACAGACGAGAAAAAAGCTCTCGTAGAAAACACTATAGAATTTACTGTTATTGCTTGCTGGCCGATCTGCGACGAGGACCGGGCTTGGCCGCCTTTGCTGCGGGCAGTGCCGCAGTGTCCTCCGAAGAACTGACGCGCTTTCGCCGCTTGGTACCACGAGTGGCATTTGCAGAATCTACACACAAAAAAGAATCGCTAAGTAGATGTCCCTAAACGCAACCCCATCACATAAAAAGGGTTAGGCAACAGCATCGTCACACTTACCAGCTACACGCTTTGCCGACGAGGCAGTTGCACGGAGATACCCGGGACCGGACGACGCCGACCGGCTGCGCGAAGAAGAGCCAGCACGCGAATCAGATCTCAGCGTCATGCGGTTTGGGAGATCAGACGCGCTGCTCGATGGGCGCTGAGCGCGTGCAGGTCGCGTCCGCAGCGCCTCTTCCATACGCGACGACACGATGTTGCGCGACTGCGGCCGCACCGCATGCGAAGTGCGTGCTTGCCGGCCTGCGCTTGCGGTATTCAGCGACGAGAACGACAGCCCGTGGCCACGCTTCGCCCGCACAGCACCGACTGCCTTTGACTCGCCCCGAGCCGGAGCTTCATCGCCAGACTCTGCAGGCGTCGCCGTCGTGCTCGACTCGCGTGTTTTGCCCTCTCCAGCCGACTCACGCGGTTTGCTCTCTCCAGCCGACTCAACTGCACTGTCGGCTTTGGGTTCCGTCGGAGACGGTGCACAGCTTTGCGACTCTGACGCATGTGCAGAGTCCTGGGACGGCTTCTCCGTATCTGTCGACGCCGGAGTCGTGCTGGTGTCTTCGCCAAACAGCCGCGTCAGCGTAGGCTTGGAGCTACGCGGCGACATGAGCACATTTTCCAATGTGTTGCTCTTGGCAGGCATTGCTGGTGGCTCAGGAACTGCGTCTGCCGCACTTGGGTTAGTGGGGCTGGTGTCTGTCGCAGACGCTGCGTCGCTGATAGTCAGTGGCACTGCAGCTACCACCGCACACGAGCCGTCTCTGCGAACTGCAGCCGGACCAGGTCTGGTCATCGGCCGCATCGGCCGTGGTCGCTGCGGACCAGACACAGCTGCTGCACTGTCTCCGGGCTTCGGCTGGCCGCCATTAGCTGCGCCAGCACCTGCACCCTTCGCATTGGCCCGCTGCGCCAATATACGGTCCCGCAACGGCAGCCGCTGCCGCGACGCAGCCGACTGGCTCTGGGGGCGATCTGCACCAGAGTTCTTGTCATCGATCTTTAGATACTTTTTCGCAGTCGACGACAGCCCAGCATGGAACTGCTCAACCCGGTTGCTAAAGCGCTTGATGAATATCTCATATGTTTGGCGCGTCGTTGTCCGCGCATCGGGGTTGGCGTCCACCACGCCGCTTGCAATGGCCTTTTCCACCGCTGCCAAGTGCGGCGTGAGCTCGGGAACTGTGCAGCACGAGACAAGCGACATGAGCAGCTTGGATGCGCTGCCACGCACGGTCTTGCTCGGATCGCTGTGCGCTGCATGGCATATTTGGGGGATTTGGTCGGGGATGTGCGCATACGTTATCACCGTCGTCAGGCAGTTTATGCCCCGCGTCACAAACACCTTGTTCGCCCGGCCGCACGTCTTCATCACCGATGGAAACAGCAGGTCGGCCAGCGGCTGGAACCGCGTCTCCATCTGCCGCGCCAGCTCCTCAACCAGAGACAACGCCGTCGCGCTCAGTCGCGTGCGCTCGCTCAGAACCTATAAGCCCTGCAAAAATAAACATTAGCAAACTATGATAATACTCAGTTTTAGCCTGCATCGATTCCTCGTTCATTCAACCTACCGATGAGTTTACAAACTTTGCGCATTGCTTCATCGTCGGCACAAACGTGTCGTACTTTGTCACGTCCGCCTTGACCAGCGAAATCAAGTTCTTCAGCGCCACATCGATTTGCTGCCATGTCTCTTCGCCCTCGACCACATCGAGCTTGGTGAGTAGGGTGCGGAACTTTGTTTCGAAATCACTCGCCTTGTCACACTACAAACACAAGAAATAGAGTCAGTTGTCGCGTTCAAGTCAATTCACCGCTAGACCTCTTTAAAGACTTGCCTTGGTATAATCCATTCCAGTGCAAACACAACAATAACCAAAAGCAAACCGCCAACTGCGTATAAAACGTTTTATTAGTTTACGGATATCACTGAGAGTAAAAAATAACAGTCAAAGAAAACTGAAATCAAATGGCAAAAGTATTGAGAAGAGAGAAGAAAAAGAAGCTCCCTGGGGATGTGGGGCGGGGGGTGTTGCTGGCAATAGTGCAAGGAAAACAGCCAAACGTTTTTTGCCCATCCGTCTTAACGTAAACAAAGTGTATTTACGCTGAATCAAGCTGATCAAATCACCATCATTTAAAAGAACCTTAAAAAGTTTAGTTTGCTCCAGCAGCAGCCCGTCTGCGGCGGTTGCGCACGGCCTCGCACAGCCCATCCAACATAGTCACGGTGTCGTCCCAGTTGACACACGCGTCGGTGATGCTCTGGCCGTAAACAAGCTTGGACAGGTCGCCGTCCTTGGGGATGCTCTGGTTGCCCTCAACCAAGTTGCTCTCAATCATAACACCAGTAATGTACTTGCCCGTCTCAGTAGCACTGAGCTGGTGCGCAATGCTCTCGGCAACAATGGGCTGCTTCCGGAAGTCCTTTGAGCTATTGCCATGACTGCAGTCAATCATTAGACGCGGGTTGACGCCAGCTTTGGCCAACTGTTCCGTGTACTTTGCAACATAGCTCTCCTCGTAGTTGGGTCCGTCAGCACCGCCTCTCAGAATTACGTGGCAGTACTTGTTGCCCTGCGTCTCGACAATCGCGCTCAGCCCTTGCTTGGTCACCGACAGGAAGCAGTGCGGCGACTCGGACGACTTAATTGCGTCAACGGCAATCTTGGCATTGCCGTCAGTGCCGTTCTTGAAGCCAATGGGCACCGACATGCCTGAAGCCAGCTCGCGATGCACTTGGGACTCGGTTGTGCGCGCGCCAATAGCGCCCCAGCTGATGAGGTCGCCAATATACTGCGGCGAGATGGTGTCGAGCAGCTCGCAGCCCGCCGGCAGTCCCTTTTCGGCAATATCGAGCAGCAGCGTACGCGCCTTGCGCAGACCCTTGTTGATCGAGTAGTTGTTGTTGAGGTCCGGGTCGTTGATAAGTCCCTTCCAGCCCACCGTCGTGCGTGGCTTCTCAAAGTACACGCGCATTATGATGCACAGGTCCTCGGCCGCCGTCTCGGCGTACTCGCGCAGGTTGTCTGCGTATTCGAGCGCTGCCGCAGGGTTGTGGATCGAGCACGGACCGACGATGACCAGCAGTCTGTCGTCGTCACCACGGATAATCGCCTCGGCCTCTTGCCGGCCCTTGAGAATGGCCGCCGCAGCTGACTCGGTCAACGGCAGATCTTCCATAAGAATCTGTGGTGGAATCAGCGGCCGGATCCGGCTGATATTCACGTCGTCAAGCTCGTTCAGTGCATGCACGTAGTGGTGGTTCTTGGTCTGTTCTGTGCTCATGGCTGAAAACTCTACGTAGTCAAAGTAACCGCGTATTTAGAATAATAGAGTATGGAGTTGTTGAATATTGGAGATTATCAGAAGAGAAAGTTGATTATCTAGACCCAGCTTCCGACCAGCAACCAGGGCTGCTCCTTTTATGCCTGCAAAAAGCAGTCAATATGAAAATTTCTTCCCGAATCATGCATATAGGCTATTTCCTTTGCAGAGCGCTATTGCTCCAACGCTGCTTGTTTTGACACACTAGACGCCGCTTTGCTTTGCTTTGAACCCCTGCATGGACATGTTTTATGTTCCAATAACATTGTGTACTATAGTGCCCTGGGCTTGCAAACAAACCCCGCCTATCCGGCCACTCGTGCCCGCCTTATACGACAAGAGCGCTGCGGTTTGCCCAAGCCAACTGGATCCGTTGATTCGCTAGCAAAGAAAAATTGGGGGCCGTTAATCAGGAACCGTTTTTTGCTTATTTTCAGCTTATCGCCTTTTTTTCTGTCGACTGGTGCATTGAGTTTTCTGCTTCTTTCTCTTGTATACGCATTCTCCCGCCCAAATAACAACGATGTCCATGCGCGTGCTCTCAAAGGCGACGCCCGTCACTCGGGCTTACATTCGGTACGCTACCACCGAATCTGCTACTCAGAAGGCCAGCCAGGCTGTGTCAAACGCCACGAGCGCCGTTCAGTGTAAGTTGCCGTTATATGTGTCAACAGCAAAAGGATAAAGCTGCTGTTTTGCGCCGAAAATGGCACAAAAGAATGGTGCGGGGACCAGATGACTGAGATCGTCTGGTCCGTTATTGCAAGCGGTCTGCTGTGAAACTAACGAGCAAGCTTTTGCATTTTTGCTGTTTATATTGTAGCGCAGGGTCTGACCAAGGCTCTTTGCAGCCTGTACAAGACGGTCACAAGTAAGTAACCAGCAATTTTGTGTCATGCTGATTCATGCAAACAGCAATATGCTAACTCATGTTAAAATTGCATTAAGTAGGCCCGCTTCCTGCCAAGATCCAAGCGCCCTTGAACAAGGCTGTCGGTAAGTCCACCCCAGGCTACATGTATATTTCCAGAACCACATGTATCATCTACCAATCTTCATCCTATTGACCACTAAACCACTAAACCAACAATTCATGCATTATAGGTATCCTTGAGCCTATTCTTTACTACAGCGAGGTCGTTTACCATCTTGGAAAGCAGGTCGTAGTGCGCCAGAACTTTACGCTGCCGGGCAAGGCAGACTTTTTGGCTGTCGAGACCCAGCTGTTCAAGGTGCTTGAATACGTCAAGATCAAGGATGTAAAGTCGCTCAAAGACATTCCGCTTGACAAGTGGAAGAGCGGTGCGCTCAAGACGTTTGAGCTGTCGTCCATCTTTGTCATTGGTGAGATGATTGGCCGCGGAAACGTGATCGGTTATAAGGATTAAAGTTGCTGTTTTGTCTTTGATAAACCACTTTCTCAATTAATGTGACTTGAAACACAACCTGTGGGAGCAGTTGCGCCCTAGTCCTTGTCTTTTGTTGGCTCCCTATTTTACATTTGTATTCTCTCTAAAACCTGACATAGTATCGAGCACTCTTTTGGCAATGACAGTCAGACAAGCGACTCACGCAGGGTCGTGGTACACCGACGACCGCGAGCAGCTGGACCACGAGCTCCAGCAATGGCTGGACAGCGTGCCTGAGCAAGTGACGGAGGTGAACCCCGTTGGCGACTCGTGCACAGTTCCAGTGAAAGGAATCCGGGCAATAATCGGGCCTCACGCCGGGTTCAGCTACAGCGGCGCCAACGCAGCATACGGGTACAAGTGCATCGACACACAGAACATCAAGCGCGTGTTCTTGCTCGGGCCATCGCACCACGCATATTTGAAGACATGTGCCCTGAGCCAGTGCACCGAATACTCTACGCCACTGGGCAACATCCGGGTGGATCAGGAGCTGGTGCGCGAGCTGCAAGACAAAGGCGAGTGGCGGCTGATGAGCACCCGAGTCGACCAGGACGAGCACAGTCTGGAGATGCACTTGCCGTACATTTACAAAGTGTTTGAGAGCCGGATCGAGCAGATCTCGCTGGTGCCAATTATGGTCGGTAACTTGGCGTTTGCAACGGAGCAAAAGTACGGCAAACTGCTTGCGCCGTATTTGGCAGACCCAGAGAATTTGTTTATAATATCGTCGGACTTTTGTCACTGGGGATCCCGTTTCGGGTACACGTTTTACCAGAGCACTGATGACAGCCAGCCGTGTCATTTAAGCGCGCGGGATGGACGGCCAAATGGAGTACCGATTTGGGAGTCGATCCAGCGCCTTGATTCTGCAGGCATGGATGTGATTACGCAAGTGGACCATGCGATGTTTCGGCAGTACTTGGACGATACCAGCAACACCATATGCGGTAACCATCCGATTGGCGTGCTGCTGGCCGCAGTCAACCACTTGTATCCAAAGGACGCGCAAAGACAAAGTGGCCCGCGTCTGCGGTTTGTAAAGTACGACCAGTCGAGCAAAGTACGCAGCCCAAAAGACTCGTCTGTCAGTTATGCGTCGGCCTATTTGTGGCTTCCACGCTAAACAATGGCGTGCATCTTTTTGGCCTACATATATGGCAAATGCCCCGTGCACACGCTTTTTTCATTTGGCATTGTTTCTGAGCAGAGCCTTGCTTCCACACACGCCATGCTTAAATGTGGGTGCGACAGTAGAGCATTAAAGAAATAGTTTGTGGCTCACTTGAGCGCAAGTTTTACAATACTTTCAGGCTCTGACTAAAAAATATGCATGTACTAAAAGTACGACGCGCAGTCATCGACAACACAAACATAGTACATTATCAATGCCATCAGATTGCAAACATCCAGTGACATCACAAGTATCCGGCCGTATGCTCCAGCAGAGAGGAGAGCAAACACTCCTTCATTGGAGTTTCCAAATACGTCAGCTGCGCTCGAAGCGTGCATTGAGAGCCGCATATGCACTACCCATGTCATGCGAAATGACACTGCGTGCAGCAATTGTAAACGACAAACGTAGTTTCCGTGCCCATAAAAAGGCAAAGGTGTTTTGCTTCGGAACATAGCAAGAGTGACTTTCGAACAAACTGGTGATTTGCGAGCTTTATTTTGAAGCTACAAAGCCGCTGCTAAAATGATTTTATAAAGTCTCATGGGTTTGCTCAGGCAAAAGCTTGGACACCCCTTTCCCCTCCCTTTTCTTTGCTTACCGCTTCCCTGTTCTCTAGCCATTTATTATTATACTTTTTTCTGCATACCAAGTTTTGTTGCTGAGCAAAAACTAGACTGAACTATTCTTTGCTTGTGCCGTATTTGGATTTGTTCACAAAATTCAGCCACTCGCATTACTTTTGTCTTGCTACTGCGGGCATCTGTTCCATAGTGAACCTCCCCACACGTCAAACACTGAGCCTTGCGTTACATTAATATAAATCGAGGCTATCCAAACTCACAAACCCGAGAGAAAAAGGGAGTGCTCACATACGCCTTTTTGGTTTATTCTTTGCAATTTATACTAAAAGATGACTAAAGGATCTGTTGCTGTGACACCGCAGTCGCCGACGACCAAGGTTGAGGATATTGCACCAGTATCCAAGTCAAGTACGGCCCATGAAGGTGCAGATGCGCTGACTCCCATTGAGCGCGAAACAATGGTGAATGAGGCCGAATGGGGGTTCCGTAATTGGCTGCGCGAAGCTGGCCCGCGGATGGGCTACGTCATGTATCCGAGCTCCCAGCAGATCCTAAAATCGCTGCAAGCTCTGTACAAGACCATCGATGATATTGACTTTTCAGACATTGCCCGTTGAGCCCAGCTACTGTTCCGGCTCCCTCAAACAAACATAAAAAGTGTATGCTATTCTTTCAATTACTTTTCTTTCTCCTTTAATGGAATACTGTGAATAACTATGCATGGGTGGGCCACATGCCAGCAAAAAGGCGCTCTATTCAGAAGAAAATAAGGTGTCACGCTACCCATTGCTCCCATTTCCAGAATGGTACCACTGTGGATATGTCACACTTGAGAAAACAACGTATGTATTATTTTTTGGTTTCGGGCAGGTCCGAATGCTCAACATCCTCAGCTTGGCGCACTGTCTCGTCCTGATCCTCCACAATATCGTCCTCGGCTAGACGCGCTGTCTCGTCGTGATCCTCCGCACTTTTGTCCTCGACCTGACGCATCGTCTCGTCCTGAGTCCACATGCTCTCATCCTCAACTTCAACCACAGGCGCAGTCCACAACGCTTCCAAATCATACATTTCATGTGCCTCGGGTGTCATAATATGCACGACAAACGCACCCATATCCACCACCATCCAATCATCGCTCTCCCGGCCATCCACACAAATCGTCCGCGACGTCTCCAAGAGCCGACTCCGCTCCTTTATGGTCTTTATAAGCCGCTCGCCCATTGCCCGCATATGCCGGGTACTCGTGGCTCGAGCAACCACCATTTGTGCCGTCCAGTCACATCGTCCACTTACGTCAAACACTGAAACCTCGCCGTCCTCCCGCAACACCGAGCAACATATGTCGAGCGTAGTGCCTTCCAATAGTTCTTGAGGCGAGCGCGTATGGTTACCGAGGTTCTCGTGCGCCCGGCGTTGCCATAGTGGCATGGGCTCTACGTTGGCAAACTCTGTGTCGACGTACCACGAGTCATCGCGGTTTTCGCACACAGGGTCGTCGAATTCTGGATACAGGCCGGGAATAGACTGCGGATCAAGTCGTTCCACCTCCGGCGCCAGCTCGTCTCCATGCTCGCCCGTTTCCTCAACGCGTTCACGCTTATGCTCTTCCATCTCCTCGTGCACATCGTCTTGCGCTTGTTGCCGCCGTCGTTCCTTGTCTATGCTCTCTTCGCACATATACTGTGTCGACCAAAACGACCGGCGATGCACGGTGTGTGTCCACTGTCGTGTGCGTATTGTGGAAAAGTGCGTGCACGGGCGGTGCAGCAGGCTGTGCGTCGCGTGCCGGGTTATCAGTCGAGCGCTGGTCTTCCACATTTTTGCGACTATTGATTACTGAAATATTTGAGGATTCGAAGCGACAAACAGTGAAACTTTTTTAAAAGATTGAAAAAGTGAGTTAAAGGAGGTAATTTGATCGCAGGATTTGCAAAAGGCACATTAATTTTTTACCGCTGTGGCCGTGTTTTATACTTGAAATTTTTTAATTACCTTTTTTGGATCAAGCGAGACTTTCGGCAAAAGCTTAATGAAATAAAGAACGGCAGACTTTGGGGCCCCAGCCAGTTGGCACCAAGTCACTTGCCAAAACAGCTGTTGAGAACGTGTAAAATTGCTGACACTTTCATCCATGTCTTTTGTTTCTACCAAGTATTCCCTACTCATCTTATTGCTATATCCTGCAAGCACACTTCTTTAGTCCCAAGACATGTGCATAAATATAGATATACATTGTGCACTTACATTTACGGGTAATTCAGGTTGGTATAATATTAAAGACTCAATAGAACTTGCCGACGAAGCAGATAGCAATGATTTCTACGATGCCGTCAAAGATATAATTACGAAAAAATACGGTGACAAGTTCAATAAAAAGTTGGATGCTCTCGAATGGAACGACCAGAGTTTGCAACTAAACTCACCAATCCGCTGTAATGGATCGTTTGACGCCTGTAAAGAGCACCTGTCCAGTAGCGAAGAAAACGTAATCAATATTATTATTTCCATTTAGAATTCCCTAGACAATTTTACACAACACGTATGATATATAAATAAAACGCACGTTAAAAATGTAATACAAAATCGAGATAATAGAAAAATTACAAGGCTAAAAACAACCAACGAAAACTAGTCATGTTCAGAGTCGGACTCTTCCATGATTACACTGACTGGACGGCCATGGCCCAAATACCCGCTTCCCTGGCGAGCAAACTTGTGCGACGATGGCACGCCGTACGCAAACGGCAGCCCCGTGTCACTCCCACTCGGCTCTTTGCCCTTTACACTGATAGAGTCTACCCGCGGGGAAATTACATGCGGCGACACCACACTGGGACTCGTGCACATCGCTTCGTCAACCGCCCGGTTAACAGCCGTGGCAAGCTCAGTAACTGTGCTGCGCGGATGCTTTTGAATAAGCACCTGGAGCACTTGTTCGCACATTGCATAAAACTCCACCGACTCTGGCTCTATGTTTTGCCCGTGGTCGTGCAACGCCTGGCGCACTGTAGAGCGCGAATCGGACATGAGCAAAGGACTGACAGTTATTTGCGCAGGGTTGAATGGTTTAGGCGACCGAGCAACTGGGCTTGTTGGAATCCTCAGCCCCAAACCACTCAGCCCATCGGATGGCCCGTACGCACGGCGTGAAGAGTCTGGGTGTGCCATAATTTCGGCTTCCGAGTCTGACGATGCTTCGGCGTGATCGGCGCCAAACCGTTGTCCGTTGCTGCTTTGCGAGCTCAGACTACGCCGGTGCCGCTGCGCCTGATGCCGAGATGGATTGAACCGCCGCAAATACGAGTTCTTGATCTCCTCAAAGTTCTCGGGCGGCTGGACTTGAGCCTCAGCAGTCGCCTGCTGCGCTGCAATCAAATCAGGCGAATACCATATACGGTTCATCGAAAAGAACGAAGTGACCGGGATCCACACATGGTAGAACGGCACGGCGATTGCGCTGTACACTAAAAAGTACAGCGCAAGCTGCCACTTTCTGCTCACAACGAGCAGCAAGAACGTGGCAGCCAAGAACGCTGCGGTCAGCTCGGACACGACAATCGCTGGGCTGTCGCCAAACATCGAGATAACTATTTCGAGATACAGCATGCACGAGGCAGCCGGCACGATAAATGGAAAGATCAAGTGGCCGAGCATTATCGGCAGTGTGCGTTTGAGCATACGGCCGCGCAGAATATCAAACAGCGTTACGAGGCGTGTGCGGAACCATTGACGCTCGTACGGGTCGAATGCAGCCATGACGTGAGCAGTAAGCTCGACTTCGGCACGGCCGTTGGGCTCAAACGACCAGCGGTGCTGCGGAAACTGGCGAACCATGCGCGGCACAAGCAAACAGTCGTTGCCTGGCCACGTACGGTGCCGGTACCGCACCGAGCTCTTCATCAGCGCATCCATGCTGGCTACCAACTCATCGTCGCCAAGACACCGGTCGCCCGAGTCGAGTCGCACGCGGTACATTGTGAACAGCTGGTTGAGCGGACACGTAACGTTGCTCAGGCTTTCGCAAATTGGCGAGACGAAATGTCGCAGGTAGAACTCGAACGTTTGCAGAATCTGGATCAACGATGATGGGCGGCCCACTGGATACAGTGTTCCAGAGAGCGCGACTATTTCAGGGTTGGATTCCATACGAGCGACAAACTGGGTGATGGCCAGTGGGTCGATTTGCACGCTGCCGTCAAGCAACAAGCAGTAGTCGATAGCTGTGGGCGGATGCCCGAGCAGTGCCATTCGCGCCTCGACTTCCTCTTCAAGAAATATTGTCTGTGGGGCCGTGTGCGAATATGCGCTGCCTGACACGTCGAACGCGTCACTTGGCTGCCGCAGGCTGCTCGACAGGCTGCGGAAGAAGTTTAGCACCATCATCAGCGAGTCCACGCTTCCCTGATATGTCTCCTTGGCACTTACAACGTATGGAATCCGGTGCCGGCCACACTCGTAGTACCCAGCGTACACTCGAGCCGAGCCGTAGCTGCTGCTGTTGCTGTCCACACTGTACGCGCCATAGAACTTGGGATCGCTGATGTGTCCGCTGTGCGCCAGAATCCGGACAATGCTGTTCAACACATCAGGGTCGCCGTCATTGATGATCCACAGCATCTTGTGCGAGTCTACATGTGCCGACCGCGCAATGCCCTGCAGCGTCCGTGTCAGCGTCTCGATGCTTTCCCGGAAGCACGGGACCACAATCAGGCACTTGGCCAGAGATCTAGATGTGTTTGTCTTTCCTCCTTGGCCGGCTTCGAGATTGCGCTCGTTAATATACTTTAATGCAAGGTCGCCGTCCTCAGCCGATGGCAGTCCAGAATTCTGCACTGTACTGTGTTCAGTCCTGTACTGCGCATACTCGCTGCTCTCAGCTGCCTCCTTGTTTGAGTTACTGGGGCCACTGTCTCCTACCTGCGTCTGGACAAACTGCTGGTCCTGGTCAGCCACCGATAGCACTGCTTTGCGCGCACGCACCCGGGCGTAAACCTCAGCAATGGCCAACCGAGAAAACAGTACGAGAAAGTACAACCCAAACGTGACCCAGGCAACAATATTAGTGTTTGCGCAAGCGAACGGAGATTTTGTGGTCAACGTCGTGCCTCGCATAAACAGCGTCGACATGCACTGTTTGTAGAGCACATTGTCAATGTCCAGCTTTTCAAAGTCGTCAGAAATGTCCATTCCAGCCTTGTCGATAAACAGCTGGGTCAGCGAATGTGGCAAAAACATATTGTCTTCACGCAACTGACGGTTGCTGTCGACGGTGCCGTTGGTGACAATCGGATCGGTGGCATACGTCAAGTACTGCGAAACATCGTATACGATGTCATCAATTATGACCCACGATGTTGTCGGTGATGCATGGCGTGTGGCCACTTCTGTTTTGTTAATCTTCAGCATGCCCACTTTGCTCGACGCAAACTGCGAAAAACTGTTGACCATGCACACCGCGCCAGACGTTTGGGGAGCCTGCGGAAACGGACAAAACTCGGGAAAGTGGTCAAAGTCGCCCTTGTACAACGTGCTGTTGGCAGTCCACGACTCGAGAAAGCCGTCGACGGCAGACTGGCTCGTAATACATTTGCCAAGTATAGACGACTCGCTCTTTGGCATCTCCTCATATGTTCCGGGCGCAAACAGCCCGATCATCGGGAATATGACCGAGATGTCGTACCCTGCATACCCGCGCATCATATGCCCAAACGCCGTGTGCGAGAGCATAAAGTCTGACACAACGCCGTTGGCAGCAACAAAGTTGCGGCGCTCGAGATCGTCCGGCGTAAACGTCTGGTCAGTGCTGCACAGCGCTTTGGGCACAAGAGTGCCCCACATGGTAAATGCAACGCTGGCCAGTGCAAACGCCAGCAAGAAGCCAATAGATTCAGTGTACGAGCGCTCGTCGCGCATGCCAAACCGGTTGTGGCCGCCCGGCATAATAAAGCCAATGATTTTGGCCCACACTTTGCTCGCCGCGCCCGTTCGTTGGGGCTCTTTGGGCACAGGTGCGCCTGGAGCGTCCCAGTCGCTGCTGCTGACATGTGCGTGACGTGGCTGTACCTGGTGCATATCCGCAGCCCTGTCTATATTAGCCGCTTGAGCGCCAAGCCCGGGCGACGCGTGCACCCGATTGGCTGAGGGCGTGCGCCCGTGACTTTTCCGGCGAAATGCTGCCCACCACCGCCGCTGATGAGCCGATGCGCCCGAGTGCGCACTGTCTGAGCACCCACGTCGGTGCAGAATGGTCGATGTGCTGCCGCCAATCGAGTATCCTGCATAGTCAAACGACTCTGACTCGGCTGCTCGCGCACTGGCTGCCGAAATCAAGCCATCTGTGCTGCCCTGTTTCCGCCGTGCACGGCTCGCTCGCAGCGACCTCGAATGCATGCGCAGCCGCGCTTTACTGACCAGCCCGCCCATTCGACTGTCGTGCACTCTGTTTGGCGCCTGAGCGTCTATAACCTCATTCCGGGCAGGCATGGGCGATGACGTGGCCGATGCAGTGCCTGCAGTCGACGACGAGCCATTGACACTCGTACGGTGGTGCAAACTACGGCGCATGTTTGCCGGCATCTGCATACGTTCAGACGCTGCACCAACGCCGCTGCCAGCTTTGCGGTGCGCAACAATGCGGGCTAACCGCTTTGACCGCAACGCTATGCGGTCGCCGTACTTGTCAATGACACTATCGATCCGCCACCCATGTGTGGGCGAATGCACATTGCTTTGAACGTGATCACTGTCATCGCACATTTTTAGAACGCTCGAGTCGTCGAACACATTGTACGCGTGCTTTGTTCCAGCATCCTGAAACACTCGCTCCTCCAGCGGCGTCAGCGGCGACGCCTCGTACGATTTTGCCGTGCGCGGCGTGGCCACCATCGCCACGTCCTGTGTAAATGCGTGCTGTGCGGGAGGTATTGAAATGGCAAGTGAAGTTCTATTGCGCTGTCTTCGCACTGTTGTCGTATGTGTCGTGTCTCTGTCCAGCCGGGTCGCATTAGGTGCGTGTATATGTTCTGCCGCTCCGTTAGACGTGCTCTCTGTATCAACCGGGAATGCTATATACACAAGAAAGAAAGCGTCTTAGTCGCCACAGCTCGCGTTGCGGGTAATCGTTGCAGTAAACCAGGAAAAAGTGTGAGAATAAAACCCTCTTGATGCCACAAAAAGAACAGGCAGATGAACAAAGAAAGCCAAAAGAAAAATGGAGGGATATGCGAATAGGTATGCACATATACGCCAAGCGACTAAAAGAAATTAAGAGCCCCAGGCCACACCTAAAGCTTTAAAAATAGGACGTCTTTGAAATCCAAGAATGCACCATAGGCGCAGAAAACACCCCGCCATTTGCTCTCCGCATTTAAAGGGGAAACAAGCAGCGTGATGCGTCGAGCTCTGCTTGTTTTCTGTTCTGGACAGCAGGAGGAAACACGTGCAATGGTATCACGACTGACGTACCTTCAATGCTGGTGGCTTCAGCATCCACCTGCTCTATTTGTTCTGGTCGAAGCAGCGGCAAACTGTCGCCATCGGCTCCCGTCGAGGCCATTACCTTGTTCCCGCCAGCCAACCACCCCCTTTATCTCTCTTATCTCCTGCTTTGCAGTTATGATGTCAAGAGGAGTGAGGTGGGACGTGTTTGTTACTGTTCTACTGCACTACTTGGTTTGGCTTCGTTATTTTACCGCTCCTCTCGGCCAGCACGAGATCCTTACGGCCAAAAGGGTCCTTTTGTCTAAAGCGTGTGGGGATAATAGGGTCCCTCTTTTATTGCACAGAAAAGTATCGAGTCTGATGGATCACAAGACAAGAAAAAATAAAAGCAAAAGAAAAGAAGATGAAAAAGACCGAGCGGTGTGGCTTAAGAGTTCCGACTGGTTAAGTCTAGTTTGCCCACACTGCGAATCCAGACCACTCAGGTCTCGAATATGCAGATGATTAAGCGGTCGATCCCCTTTTATTATGATTTAGCTGCGTCTTCGCCAACAATGTCGGACCATTTGCGGCCCTTGAGCAGATCGATCAGACCGTCTTTGATCTCGCACACCTTGCCCGGCCCGTCGTACGTCATGCTCGAGTAGATCTGCACCATCGATGCTCCAGCCTTGGCAAACTGCAGCGCGTCTTCGGCCGTCGAGATACCGCCGCAGCCGATAATCGGAATGCGGCCCTTGGTCAGCCGGTACATGTCACGAGTGGTTTCCAGCGCCATATTACGCAATGGCTCGCCACTGAGACCGCCCGTCTGCAAGCCAACCTCGTTGGGATCAGCCATATCGCGCGGACGCGACAGCGTGGTGTTTGTGGCAATAATGCCGTCCACACGGTAATCAACTGCCAGCTGAGCAATCAGGCGCCGCTGATCATGATCATTGTCTGGTCCGATTTTCAGCACAATAGGCGGGCGGTAGTCTGGCATCTGGTTGCGCGCACGCACGACTGCCGCAATCGTAGACTCGAGCACTGCCACATCAGCGCCCGCCCGTATGTTCTTCACGTTCGGACAGCTCACATTAATCACGACGTAATCGGCATACGCGCCCAGCTCATTCAGCCCATCAACATAGTCACTGTACGACTCGGGCGCCGACGCTTTGCTCTTGCTCACATTGACGCCCAGCAGCCGGTCCGCACGAGCCGAGCGGTTCACGCCCGCTGCCAGCGACGCAACCGTCTCGCCCTGCCGCCGGCTCTGCGCAGCCAGCATCCGCCAGAACCGCGACTTTATGCGGTCTCCACACACTTGCGCACCGTCGTTGTTCAAGCCCATGCGGTTGATTACGGCCCGGCTCTCGTCGACACGGAACAGCCGAGGCCGCGGGTTGCCTGCCTGCTCGTGCGGCGTGATGCTGCCCACTTCGACTGCGCCAAAGCCCAGGTTGAACAGCCCGTCGATTGCCTCGCCGTTTTTGTCGAACCCAGCGGCCAGTCCGATTGGATTCGCCATTTGTTTGCCCCACAGCTCAATGTTCAGCACGTCGGCGTCGTCCGTGCGGTCCACTGGCCCCAGCCCGTGCTTCAGACACCATATGGACAGATTATGTGCGTCTTCAGGGTCCAATAGCCGAATCAACGGCGTTGCTACGTATTTGTGCACACCAGCTCGAGTGTCTGTCACATACACGTAGCCGAGCCCACCGAGCACCGCTACGCTTGTCGCCCACACTACGT
Source organism: Coemansia sp. RSA 720 (assembly GCA_027577495.1). Lineage (NCBI taxonomy): Eukaryota > Fungi > Kickxellomycota > Kickxellomycetes > Kickxellales > Kickxellaceae > Coemansia > Coemansia sp. RSA 720. The sequence goes on from JANBQV010000041.1 coordinate 59,010, forward strand.
TGCGCAGGCGCGATGGCGCTGCTGCTTTGGTTCCAAACCCTCTGCTTGCTGCTCCATGCAGCGCCCGAAGCCCGCCTGTACGCGCACAAATTCGAAACATTTATCGATAAATAATGGAGATTCAAAAAATGTAATAGATAAAAAGAAAATTTTAATTTGTGCAGGTTGGCCCAGATCAATAAACTTCATTCTTCGTCAGAAAACCCTGGATCAAACTTGAACTTCTTTTTTGATTTGGTCTTGGCCGCCATCTTCTTTCTAATCTCTTCCTTGCGCGCCATTGCTTCCCACTCACCGTCTGAGTCACTGCTGTCAGAGCTGTTATCCTGCTCTTTGCGCATATGCGCTTCACTTATAATGTCTTCGAGCCGCTGCTTGGGCTGCATAGGTTTAGGTTTGCTGGACGCAATGTTGCGCATGTCTTGCAAAGACTTGTCGCGGTGGTTGAGCAGTCGTTTGGCCAAAAGTGGGTCCTTGGCCAATGCCTCGAGCAACTTTGGGTCATTGATCTCCCTTAACAGCCGTTCCTCTTCGGCCAGTGCTTTGGCATCACGAGCCTTTATCCGCTTCAGCTTGCGCTGCTGAACCAGCTCCTTCTCCTCCTTTGCATTCGACCACGCTTGTATGTTTTTCTGCTTTTGTTTTTTCTTGTCCTCAATCGTTGCTTTTTGACTCTGCTTGGCGCCCTTGTTTGCTTCGAGCTGAGTCAATCGCCGCTCTTCACGCTTGCTATCCATATATGGAATTGTATCGGTGTCGATTTCGTAGCGCACAAACTTGCTCTTGGGCCGGCCACGCAGCTCGGGCATGCTTGGCAGGTGCAACAAACCAAATCCTTTGCCAATCTCGATTATTGGCAGCTCTTTGATTCGGAATATATACATTGCTTCGTGCTTGATGTACGACTGCACAAACGACACAAAGGCCACTTTGCCGCGGTCGTATATCTCGCGGTCGCTGGCTGCAATGTCCCGCACCATCTCGATTAGCTCATCGCTTTGCGGGTCGGCTGGGTACTTTGACATGACAAACTTGCGCTTCTTTTTCTTGGGCTGCTTTGGCTTTTCCGTCTCGTCAGTATCTTCCTTCTCTGCCTTTTCTGTGCTCTCATCAACACTCATAGGAGCTTCATCGTCACTGTCGTCTTCGTCTGACATTTCACCGATATCTGCCTCCACAATACGCCCATCCTCGCCCTGAGTCAAGTAAGGACCCGCAGTCATTGGAATTTTGCGCAGCAGCAAAAAGTCAATGTACGCTTCCTCAGATCCTGGGTTAATAAACACTAGCGCACGTCCGCTCCGTCCTGCGCGAGCAGTTCGTCCGCACCTGTGGGCAAATGACTTTGGATCAGTGGGCGGATCCCACTGGATCACGCAATCAACATCCGGGATATCCAGTCCTCGGCTGGCCACATCTGTGCACAGCAAAATTCCAGCCTCGCCCGTTGGCAGCTCTGAAAACGCATCAAACGTCGCCTGCCGCTTCTTCTGCACCATCTGCCCATGCAACGAGTGCACTGAAATTGGATACGCGACGTTGAAAACCTGCTTCAAGCGCTGACGCTCCGCCTTGAGGGCCTGTTTGCCGCCCGGAACCGAATCTGGCGCTGGACGTAACATGCGCCGCAGTAGCCGGAAAAAGTACTCAACAGCCGCACACGTACTAAAGTAAATAATATACTTTTGCGCGTCGTTTCTCTGGATGTACCGCAGAATCTGGGCCAGCTTGCGGTCAGGCGGGCAGACCAAGTACTGTACGGACAGCGTCGACGGAATGCGCCGCTCGCCTCCCGCTCCATTCTGGTCCTGGACGCTGACCTGCACGCGCACCGGGTTGCGCAGCCCGGCGCGCACCAGCTGGCCCAGCCCCTCGCTCATCGTGGCCGAAAACAAGCCTGTACGCCGCTGCTTTGGGATCGCCGAAAATATGGCCGTCAACGACGCCTCAAATCCCAGATCAAGCAGCCGATCAGCCTCGTCGAGCACAAGCACTTCGAGGCGCGCTGCCACAACACTCGGCTTGCCGCGCACGCTGCCCGACGCTGTAATTGTGCCAGACTTTGTGCGTTTGCCGCGCTTGAGGCGTCCGCACAAAATGTCCTCGAGTCGGCCGGGTGTTCCGACCAAAATATCGGGGCCGGCCTCTTTGAGCAGCGATACTTCGTCGGCTGTGTTTGTCGCCGAAGTTGATCCGCCAACCACCAAGTGTGCCTTGTACTCGAGGCCGCTTAGTTGAATGGTTTCTTCTAATACGGTGAATATTTGTTTGGCCAGTTCGCGCGTGGGCGAGATTATTACAGCGCCGATCTCGTTATGAGCCAGCTGAACGGTGCTGCGCATGAGCATTTCGAGCACTGGGATTATAAAGGCAAGCGTTTTGCCTGACCCAGTGGCTGCCTCGACTACAACATCACTGTTTTGGAGAAACGCAGGGATCGTGCCTTCTTGAACTGGAGTCATGTTTTCAAAGCCCAGGCTTGCAACTGCGTCGAGTATCGCTGGGCTGAGTGGCGGCTGTAGCGTCGCCCATGGCTTGCCGAACGTCGGCACTGCCTCTGCCATCAATGAATAAAAGTAGAATGAATTAAAGGTAAAGGAAAAAAGTCGAGAATTATTGAAAATTTTCTAAAGCCTGAAATTTAGCAAATTTAATCAACTACAGTTTAGGCGCTAAAGCACCACGAGTTCGGATGATGCGTTTAACAGCATCCACCGCCTCTTGCTCGCGGCCAATCTCGACCTGCACAGTGGTCATGCCAAGCCGCTTGGCAGCACTCAGGTTCTTGCCAATGTCATCCAAAAACACAACTTCTTCTGGACTGACGTCGAGCAAATTACACGCATGCGTGTAAAAGCGAGCATCTGGCTTGCGCAGTCCAACCACCGACGACTCGACAAACTCATCAAACAGCTTTGTCAGCACATTGCCCTGCACTTTGCCCTCGTCATTTTGAAAGTTATTGGTTAGGGCCGCCACCTTGTACTCACACTGCCTTAACCACTTTACAAGATCCACAACACACCGGTTGGGTTCCTCTGCAACTTTCATCATCTGCTTAAACAGCTCTTCTCCGTCCACCCGAGTCTTGCTCGGCAACACCATACGAGTATCAAGGTGTCTCCGCGTCAAGTACTCGCGGTACGCCTTATTATTGGCCGTTACGTCGTTGAGCTCAAGCGTCCATTTGTCGATGAACTCGGTGTATGAGATTTCGTTGCGCTCGTATTGCTGGAATGCGCCAAGTGGGCCGTGTTTGGAGAGGGAGACGTTTATGTAGTTGGCTGGTAGGTGGTGGGATTGCTCGTATGAGGATATGGCGAGGAATGGGGATTTTACTATGACGCCGCCAATGTCGAATATGACGGCGCGGATGGTGCGTGTTTGCAGTTCCATGGTGTATTTTTAAAATGGTAGGCCGATGAGATGATAGAGAAGAGAGGAAGAACGGAGATGGAAGATCAAGCATGTCCGGAGGTTAACCGTTTTGACACATGAAACTAAAGGCATGTGTTGATCGGATCAACCCATACTAGGACATGCTAGTAAATCAAGTGCATATTTAGCTCAGCCAACCGCCGCAAAGAAATATTAGAGGTGTAGCATTTATTATACGAAGCGATGAGCGAAGCAAGCGACAAGCAGGAGCGGACAGAAAAGCGCACAAACGAGTCAGCTCCGGCTCCGGCGGCCAAAAAGCACGCCCCCGTGCGATCCGCGCTGGACCACCTGCCCAGCGCCCAAATGTACTCCCGCTCATACATGCACCGCTCGACCGTCACCCACACATGCGTAACTCGAACAAACTTTGTCCTAACAATGTCTTGTGACGGCCACGTCAAGTTTTGGAAAAAACGCGACTCGGGGATCGAGTTTGTCAAAGACTTTTGCGCACATTTGAGTGGAATTGGCGCGTATGCGGTGTCGCAAGACGGGCAGTTGTTTGCCACATGCTCAAAGGACCCAAGCGACACGACAATTAAAATATTTGATGTGGTGAGCTTTGACATGATTGCTATTATTACATCCGAGAGTACGCCGAGTGCATTGTGCTGGGCAAGGGATCCGGTGGACCAGTCGATGTGTGTGGTGGTGGCGGATTCACAGCGACCGGTTGTGCGGACGTATGGGGCGTATGCAGGTGCAGAGCCGAGGCGGACGATCGAGACGGTGCACAAACAGCCCGTTGTGCTGATGGCATACAGTCCCGTGCTTGAGTGCATTGTGTCGGCGGACCGTGGCGGCATGCTCGAGTACTGGACCCTTGACAGCCCGCTCCACGTGCCACCAACAACATCGTTTACCCTAAAGTCGCAAACCGACCTGTATGAGTTTAAAAAAGGCAAGAGCGTGCCAAACTCTCTCGAATTTTCACCTGATTTTTCACTATTCGCATGCACAGCGAGCGACGCATCGATTCGTGTGTTTCGAGCGTCGACGGGCAAGTTGTATCGAAAGTATGACGAGTCGGTGAGTGCGTGCAATGCGATGCAATCGAACGACGAGCGGTTCAAACTCGACAACATGGAGTTTGGCCGACGGCTGGTAACCGAAGCCGAGTTGCTCAAAACTCCAGGGCACGCCAACGCGGTGTTCGACTCGAGCGGACAATATGTGCTTTTCGCCTCGCTGTTTGGCATTAAGATCGTCAATCTCTCGTCGAACAAAGTTGTTCGAGTTTTGGGTAAACCCGAGCCTCATCGGTTTACAAGTATTGCGCTGAGCCAAGACACAAATGGTCCGATTTTGTTCTGCACGGGGGTTAAGCGTAACCGCTTTTATATGTTTACCAATGAGGAGCCCGACCACACGGGGCAGGGCAGCGACCGCGATGTGTTTAACGAACGGCCCACACGCGAGGAAGCGTCGTTGGCCGTTCGTTCGTCGACACAAAAAGTGACAGCCCACAATGCTGTGCTGCATACGACGCTGGGCGACATTCGTGTGGTGCTGTTTCCAGACCATGCGCCCAAAGCCGTTGAGAACTTTGTGTCGCTTTCGCGCAACGGGTACTATAATGGGGTGATTTTCCATCGTGTGATTAAGGGATTTATGGTGCAGACCGGTGATCCGTTGGGCGACGGTACGGGCGGTGAGTCTGTGTGGGGCCGTATGTTTGAGGATGAGTTTACGCCTGTGCTACGTCACGATCGGCCATATACGCTGAGTATGGCGAATGCCGGGCCGGCGACCAATGGATCACAGTTTTTTATTACGACGGTGGACAAGGCGCCGTGGCTCGACGATAAACACACCGTGTTTGGCCGCGTTGAGAAAGGCATGGATGTTGTGCAACAGATTGAACGGGCAAAGACGGACAAGCAGGATAAGCCCGTAGATGATATTAGCATACTCAACATCACCACGACGTCTCAATAACCGGTTCTGCACATGTGCATACCTTCTAGACAAAAATATGTCTAGAATGCAGGTTCATGCCACGTCATGCCGGGGTTTGAGCCTACATATGCCTGACCTGCGTGGATTTATTCTATTTTTGCCACTGCACTGTGAATTTCCTTTATAAATATTGGATATTCAATAAATATTTAAAAATTACTACCAGTTCATCATCCGCTCATCTTGTCACCTGCTCAGCACATTGCCTGCTCAGCTCATTGCCTGCTCAGCTCTTGCCTGCTCATCTTGCTATCCGCTCTGTTTGTCACCTGCTCAGCCCATTGCCTGCTTGTTGTGCCACCAGCTTATGGTGTTACCCGCTCATCTTATTACCTGCTCTTGGTGTCTCATGGTGTTGCCCGCCTATCTTGTTGCCCACTCATCTTGTTGTGTCGCCCACTTGCTGTGTAGCCTGCTCGCCATGTTGCCTGCTCATCGTGTCACCTACTCATCTTGTCGTCATTTCAGCCAAAAATTGCTTAGATACATGTTGCTAGACATAACATAAATTACAATATATTACACAATGTTGAATAGTAAAAGAACAAATTATTGAATGGTGCAATACATTTACTTTCCAAATAATCCACTGTCACTGTATTAGCAAGAAGAAGGATGAAAAGAAAAGAAAAGAAATAAGAAAGTGCAACTTTTATAAACTAACTCAAAAAAGGTGCCAATGCTCTTGTGTAAAAAAATAGAATTGATAAAACTCGGCCTATAACAATGCAAATGTTTTGTGCAATAGCTCAAAATGACCGTGTTCATCTTCTGAACCCGAATATAAAATATTATAGCTTTTTATTATTTTGCCGTTGATATATTTAATTTTAATTACTTTAAAATATTGAACATGGTTTTTGGCCTAATTTTTGTTTATTTTTTATTAACAGCTAATACTTTGTTGGTCCACCCTTTGCATCTAAAACAGCCTTGATATATCTGGGCATACTTTCAATGAGGTTCATAACCACCTCCTGTTGAATCTGGTGCCATTGCTGTTATACAAAAGAAGGACTTTAGAAAAAGTTAGAGTTTATTAGAAACTCAGGACAGCATGTCCTATAAAACCACAGAGCTCTAGTAGCTCTGATAGAAGCTACGCCCTAATCTGCTAGAATATTGTATAGAGCCAAATGCTTACAACATGATCTCGCACGAACACAGTTGTTTTGTAGCATTTGACGATTCGACATCTTACAGCTGACTAGAATATGATAATAAAACAAATGATTTAATTGATGCGATATAAAAGTGCTAAAGCCTAACTACCCAACGCAGTCCGGAATTCACTGGGCAGAAGAGCCGTTTCCCAGCCATTCGCGTCTTGCCATCCCGAGTCATCGGCATTGTTTAGTCTCACGTCCCAGTCTGCCACACTTTCTCTACAATGGCGTTTTGGCGTAAAAGTGGTACTTTTGTTGCGGCGAGTTGCAGCCAGCTGACCTCTCGCGCGTCTCCACAACCGCTGCCGCATGACTACTTTGCCGCAGCCCATTGCAATGCCAATGTCCAATCGCAGGCTAGAGCTGCCTCGTGAACGAGCATAATCTTTCTCAATGATTTGCTCGAGGCCTTGCCGGGCCCGCTTGAGCGGATAATCATCGTCATAAAGTTTATCTGCCTCGATACGCTTAAACTCGATTATGACGACCAGCGACTCTGAGAACCTGCCGGTTCCTGGTAAGGTAATTATCAAATCGGATACACCCATTCCAGACTGGATCTCTGACAGAAAGTCAGAAGAAGCACTTTCGCTTGGGCTTCTGGTGCGACCAAAAAATTTGGCGAGAATGTATGTGCGAAATATATCGCCATACACGGATTCCAAATAGTTGTTAGTCACATTGGGCATCATGCTGATAATCTCCGATATGCCAGCTTGAAGACCTCGGATATCGCCTCTGTACATATCAGCATGCAATTGGCTCCACTCGGAATCATTCTCAATCGCGTTGCCAGACCCGCTGCTTGCAATCTTTAAAAGCTTTCCCCACATTTGACGCATCTCGCCATTTGGTATTCCAATATGGCCGCCTTGTCGAATGGTCAGATACCCGGTGTAGACAAAGAGCGAAACGAGCTGATCAATACTCATCGCCGGACTGTCATCAATGGGATATCCTCGCCCTATATGTACCTCGATGACCTGACGAGACTGTGGTGGTCTAGGGCTTGACTGCTGCCAAACGCCAGCTTGCTTCACAGCCCCAAAACTGGCATCATTTCCGCAGCCAACCAGAAACTCAGTTGCAAGAACCAACATATTAACCGGGTTTGAAAGTGCAATTCTGCTAACCAGCTCCTGGTGGCCGGTTTCATCCCAATAGCAACGCGCAGCTTCGTCGGGTGAAAATCCGCAGAGGTTCATAAGAAAGTTCGTGACTGCAAAGGGATTGAACTTGCCAACGCTGACACCAAAGCAGTACCCGTCGTACCACTCTATGATTTTGTCCATAATCCGCTCGACTGGGTACCTTTGAAGGTGCGGGTTCTTCTCCAGAACTTTTTCCACAAGCGCCTGAACTTCTGGCTGGGTGAATGCGAATAGCTCGCCAAATTTATCGTAGCTGACCATAATCCTAGCATTTGTATCCAACACAGTGTGTTTTAGCACTGTCAATGCCAATGTCACAATGTTATTTGGGCCAGATCCCAAATCGCCCAACTCGATCTCATGAACACCAACAAGAACGCCAGTACGGGTATTCGGATTATCCTACATAACATTCGTGCATAAGCTAAGAGTTAACACACACATTTATCATACAATGTATAGTCACAAGTCACAAGTACATACCTTGAATATGTAGTTAAGAAGACCAATATAAGCTGAGCGTGCAGACTCCTCCCAGGGCTTGTTGCGGATTTTAACAAGGGGAATATCATACTCGTCCAAAAGCACAATACATTTGGTGTTATAAGCACTTGCCACTGCTTCTTCGAGGGCTTTGTAGAGATAAAGCGCAAAGTTACTCGAGGCCTGCTCACTAGATTTACCTAGAATTTTCTTCGCTTCGCTAGTGATTTCTTTCAAATCATCCCATTCGTCCTTTACGAATGCGCTCCAGTCTACGTTCTTTGCATTCGAAACCCATATTTTGGCGGTATCATAAATGCTTGCCACCAAAGCCTTGTAGAACTCCTCAACCGACGTGGCCTTAACGTTCTACACAACCATTAAAAGTATATCGATTAACACAATAAACTGGCTTCATATTTGCAAGATGTTAGATGTTACAAGCATAGTTACTTACCTTCATGGTGATCCGAATCACAGGAGTTTTGCAAAAGTGCTCCTCAAAGAACTCGGGATGCTCTTCATGTAGTAACGAGTCATCAAAGAGCTTCATTCGATTCGCACGACCCGCTGCCTCGTCAATACTGCCATCAACCGGCTCGGCGTCTTTGCTGGTTACGACGTTGAAAAACTCTTCGATAACCGACAGGTTGAATGTCTTTCCAAAGCGGCGCGGCAGACACACGCGAATTGGAGCAGAAGGGGTGTCAAATAACGCCTTGCAAAGCAGCGACTTGTCCAACACAATTCCTCTCTGCCGAGCAATTGTGCCAAAGTCACCACTCACGTTGATGATGGTTCCGTGAACCTTTGTCGGCGACGAGTTCGCTCGCTGCAAAATTTGCTGCTGCACATTGCGATTGTTGGGCGGCGTCTCCAGCAATAGCTCGGCCTCAGGATGTGCATCTGAAAGCAACGGGGTTGCAACATTTGACGGTATTTGACTTTGCTCGGACGAAACTGAAGCGTCTTGGACCAGCTGCTCGGGCGGAACTGATGCTTCTTGGACCAGCTCTGAGGTACCAGCACGTCGAGGATGTCTGATAATTTCCACATATACGCTTGGGGTGCTGCTGGCCAACGAGCCTGGACTATCAACGCTCATCTCCGGACTAGAGCTTTGTGATGTAGCAGCATCTGCCAACATCAGCGTACGCATTGAGCGAGTGACTATTCTCCTAGCACTCTGGCTACCACCCAATTCAGTGCTGGCCTGGCTTAGCTCAAAGCTAGACTCGCCCATTTCATTGCTAAAGCGTATGTCTGACGTAGAGCGAGACACCTGAACACGTCTCGAACGCCCGCCTCGACGTCTGACATTGTTTCTATCCTGGCGCCGAGTATTGGACTGGCGGGGCATTAGGACAATGTGTAAATTGGTTGTATGTTTTTTATAAAAGGAATAAATTGAGAAATTGGTTTAAATGTGCAGTTTAAATAAGAGCAAAAAGGGCAAGGTTTTAAATGGCTTGGTTGTCTTGCTGCGGAACTCTGGCACTAAATTATGTGCGCAGTAAATTTGGCAATGTTAAGCTGTGTGATTTTCTGGGTCAATTAAGCTTTGCGATCCTACGCCACATGATCTGTGGACCAGTGGGCCCAAACTCTATTTTAATTATTGATATTACATTCGCTTCAACAAAACTAGTTACAAATATAATTTAACGTAGGCCAGCGGCAATAATAACAGCCGCAAAACACTGAACATATTTCGTTAGGTAGTTTTAGAAATTATTGCTAGTAAGTTGAGTATTTTAACTGTCAGCATGTTTATTGCTATTCTTTCATTTCACTCTTTTAGATTATCTTTTATAAGAAAAGAGGACTTTAGAAGAAGTTAAAGAATATATTCGAAACTTCAGGACATGCTGTCCTTATAAAAACCACAGAGCCCTAGTGACTCTGATAGAATCTACACCCTAATCTGCTAGAATATTGTATAGAGCCAAATGCTTATACAACAAAATGCATATAAATCCACAAGTGGCACAGCAGCAGTGCCTGTATGCACCAATATTTCACAGAATCCAGACACATGTTTAGCCTAATAAAAGCTTTAATGTGCTTCTCTAGATGCATTTTGCAATCTAAATAAATACTATTATCCCAGAACTCATACCAGAGAGGATAACAGTTGAGCACTAGAGAAAGAAAGGCAATAATCTCTCACACTTCAGCTATAGTACTGACTGGCTGATAAGAATGCAACACTTGTTTTGTATGTCATGCCAGATTCTAAATTTGCATTTGGTGCTGCTCCTATATATAGGGCTTAGACTTGCCTTCCAGTTGCTTAACCAACTCTTCTATCTTCTGCTTGTTGTCAAGTTTTAAATTGATTGTGTAGCACCACATTTTGGTAAACATAGTGTCACTCAATCAATCTAAAACTCAACAGTAAGAATAAGATGGACAAGTTGGTTAAGTAGCTGAAAATTGAAGGCAAGTCTGAACCTGGAATACAGCAACAATGTTAGGCTTAGATATGGAATCTTGCATGACATGCAAAGCAAGTGTTATGTTCTCATCAGCCAGTTGGCACTACAGCTGAAGAGAAGATAATCAACTTCCTTACCCCAGTACTTGGCTGCTATCATGCTGACTACAAGTTCAAGGAGGATAGCATCTATTTGGACAGCAAAATGCATCCCAAAAACATGTGAAAGCCTTCATTATGCTGAACAAGTGTCTAGTGGCTACTCATGCATACAGGTACTGCCACTGCAGCGCTCATGGATATATGAGTATGTGCCAATAAACATGGAAATTGATAGACACCAAATAAATATAAGAAAGTAACTTTTTAGACAGAATAAAACATAGAAAAGAAGGCCCTATATCCATATTCTCTGCAGGGAAAGGCTTGTATTTACCCTCTGAAAGCTGGTGTGATAACTTGTGGGCGTTGTCACATGACTTTCATCAGACGCATAACAGAAATCCTAGTACAGCATATTTTCAAGGAGAAAACTCCCACAGCTCCTACAACTCCTCCTAACCCGACATAACACTTCCGGCCTGTTAAAGCTTAACCAAACGGTTATTTAGGGCTAATTCAAGATCACCTGCCATAGTGATACAAGTTGTTTAGTTGATATAGATATATTTATTTAGCCTTTTTACCAGGTTGAGTAGTGGCAGATGTTAGTTTCCGCTTGCCGTCTTTGGCAGGCACATGAACTGACACTTTGACAGATGCCTTGGCAGTGGCTTGCTTCTTGCTGATAATCGGTGCTGACGTATGCAACTCGCGTACACACACTGGATAAAACACCGGCCCACTCCGGTCCATGCCAATCCATGGCACTGACGGAACAGCACACCCAGCACGTGCCTTTTCCACCACAGCATCCAGCTCCGCATGTCCCGCCCGAATGCCAACTACCGACACCCGGTTCTGGCCCACCGCCTGCGCCAACTGCTGCTCCGCCCCTACGCCCACGCCCACCAGCCTCACCATGTCCTCGCGCTTATCTGGCTTGGCCGTTCGTGCCGCGTGCACGAGCCCAGGAAAATGCGCAACCAGCTGCGGCTCCACGTCTCCCTTACACACCACCACAAGCGCCAGATTATCTGCATGCTGCGTATTCCGCTGGGCTTGGCGTTCGAGCGCTCGGGTCGTGCTGTTGATCCCAATACACACAAAATCAAGCAATTTCTTTCCCTTTAATTCAGTGTCGCTTGGTTGTGCTGGGTCGGTAGGCTGTGAATTTGTGTTATTTTTGGCGGTGCGGCGGAGTGTTCGTCGGTGCGCTTTAGACAACCGTCGGGTGTGGGCAAAGTACGAGGAAAGCGGCTGGAGGGCTGTGCACAAGTCGGTGAGAATCTCAGTCTGTGTTTCACCGCTGGATGAAGGCCACACGGTTGTGTATGGCTTTTCTAGCGCGTGTTTAAACACTTGCCGCCTCTTGTCGTTAACTGCCCGTGCCGTCGCCATTACTCCAAACCAAGAACTAAACGTAGTCGATTAATCCAATAAAATGCTGATCCTGTTTATAAACCAAGACTTTAACCAATGTATTTATGGGCAAAGTCACTACTAAAAAACTATTGGTCTTTTTTGGACTCGACAGGAGGCTCAACAAGAGTGCCAATCGGCGTGTACTTGCCCGAGAAGAACTCGATCCACTCGTCAAGCGACGCTTGCTCGGACTTTTCCAGGCCCTCAAGAGGGTCAATCGGAGCGTCCAAGTCCGTCAACACGCTCTCATCAAACGCCGACAAGGCAAGACCTCTCGACGCATCACGACCCGCAAAGTTGCAATACGGGCCTTGCGGTCCGTACATATGACGGCTCTTGCTCACATCATACACAATGCCGCGAATAGCCAGATACACGGGAGTCGATTCGTCTTTACCGTTAAACTCGCTCAGCTCGCGCGGCGTGAACGTACGTTTGGTCGCTACTGCTTGCCGGCGGACTTTGTCCATTATGAAATAGTCGGCGCCAGGGCCACGAGCTACGGAAACAGCGATACGTATGATGAAGAACAATGCGATGCCCACAAGAGCCAGGTGCGTGTAGTTGTTCGGGTCAGGAACTATGCTTTGGAACACATGGCGCGTATGGGCCCAGTGCGAGCTGGCGTACACGCGGGCGAGTTGCTCGTTGCTGGCGGCAACCGCCGATTCGACCATATACTTTATATACCCCTTCCACATTTGTAAATGAATAAAACTAGAGTAAAATAATTAAACCAAGAACAAAGAAAGAACAGTTTGGTTGCAAAGAAATAGGGAAATCAGAGGAGACTTTGGCCCCTGGTTGGCCCCACCCTAACCTGTCAAAGAGCAAAGGGCTCAGGCAGTCATGTCGGTCGCGGCGACTTCGTGGAGGTACGCGCCCAGCAGCTTGATGCCCTGGATATAGTTGCGCTTGTCAATCTTCTCGTTGATCGAGTGCGCGCCGTCGTCGGCTGCGCCCATTGGCAGCAACAGCACGTTGACGCCCAGGTTCTCCTCAAACGTCAGAGTTACTGGAATCGAGCCGCCCTCGCGCGTCAAATCAGGCTTGACGCCATACACTTTCTCGGTAGCACGGGAGCCAGCGACAAAGTTCGGGTGGTTGGGCGACGAGTACCACCAGCGGCCGGCATGCGTCTCGATAACTGTCATTTTGTTTTTGCTGCCCAGCTTGGCAAACTCGTCCTGCAAGTACCGCTTCACCAACTGCGCGACCTTTTCGGGCTCCATGTTGGGCACCGTGCGCAGCGAGAACTTGCCGCGCACGCGAGCGGGAATCACCGTCTTGTCGCCTGGCGCGTAGAACGCTCCTTCGACGCCATGAATCGACAGCGTGGGGAAGCGCCAGCGGTGCTTGAGCGTGTCGCGCTCTTCGGCATGGATAATAATGTCGCGCTTCAGGTCGGAAGCCAGCGCGTTGTGGCTGAACTCGAGGCCCTCGTATGTGCGCTCTTCGGCATCGGACACTGGCATGACCTGGTCGTAGATGCCCGGGACTTGGATGCGCCCGCTGTTGTCCACCAGCTTGGCCAGCAAGTGCACCAGATCAACCATGGGCTCGTGCACCGTGCCGCCAAACACGCCAGAGTGCAGATCAGCGCCCGGGCCTTCGACCTGCAAATGGAAGTAGCTGACGCCACGAAGGCCGTGCGTAAGGCACGGCTTCTTTGTGCCGAGCCAGTAGTTGTCGGAAATGCACACAACGTCCGTGCCCTTGAACCACTTGTCGGCTTCGGCCTCGATAATCGCATCAAGCCCCTCGCTGCCGCTCTCTTCCATGCCCTCCCAGCAGAACTTTAAGTTCACTGGCATCTCAATACCCGCCTGCTTGTGCGTCTCCACACACAGCAGCCAGCCCAGCACCGGGCCCTTGTCGTCGGTCGAGCCGCGTCCGATGAGCCGGTCGTCCTTCTCCACCAGCGTGAACGGGTCAGTGTCCCATCCGTCCTCCAACAGCGCCGGCTGCACGTCGTAGTGTCCGTACACGAGCACAGTCTTCTTGGCTGGGTCATTCCCGTACTGCCCCAGAATGACTGGCGGCAAGTCAAGCTCCACCCCGTGCAAGTCTTGCTTGCCTGGCTCCACGCGCTTGCACACTGCGCCGGCCGCCTCCCACCGCGCTTGCAGCCATTCGCCCATGCGCACCACGTCGCCGCGCCGCGACGCATCGCTGCTGACGCTGGGAATCGCCACGGCCTCGCGCAGCGTCTCGATAAACTGCTGCTGGTTCTGGTCGACCAGCTCAAAGTACTTTTCCACGCTGCCCATGATCCGAAAAGTGCGAAGATTGGAGAAAGTTTTGCGTTTGCTCAAAAGAAAAAAGATAACGCTGAAAACTTCCCCATCGCAGCCGGCGCGCTCGCCCTTTTATGGCCGTTTGCAACTAAACGGGGACTATATGCGTCATTGCTGAAATGAATAAATGCGAGCGGAGAATGAGCGCATATTTCCCACACTGTACGCTGAGCCGACTGGCCGATGGCTCGGAGGAATTGTGCAGCGGCTCGCCATGCTTCGATTGGCTGTCACTGTTTACAATTAGCAACACATTATTTTCTCTTTTCCCTTCCATTTTATTGCTCCACTTTCCTGCTATTTCTGCCCGTCGCAACCTCCCATGTTCAATTTGCACGAGCAGTTGATTAGCCTGCAAGAAGGCGAACCAAAGATCCACACCAGTTTTACGTTCGACGGTGTTGACAGCACAGTAGCCAAACGCACGCTCAACGAACTGACCGACAAGCTCGTGGTCAACGGAGAAAACATCAACCACGATGCGACGTTTGACAAGCTCATGTGTTTTACGCGAGACGTTGCAGCCATGGATCCCAAGCTGGTTGCTCGTGGGCTCGACATGCTGGTGACGGGGTTTGAGAACCAGATAAAGCAAGTAGCGACCACACTGTCGACTCCTGGCTACGACCCGACGCGACATGCAGAGGCATTGGACCGCTATGCGTTCCTGTTCCAGTGGGCTATTGAGCGCGGCGAGTCGACGGCATCGCAGTCTCGAACAGCTCAACAAACCAAATCTCGCAAGCGGCGTGGCAACGCAGGCGGGCCAAGCGACGGCTCCGGCGCATCCACTGTGGCCGAAGTGGTTCCAGGCTGGAAAGGAAAGCTCCTCGATCTGTACGTCCACGTGCAGCAGCTCATGCAGCTGCCATTGGGCCGTGTGTGGAACTCTGTTCCCGAACGGGACACGTTTATCGGCGTGTTTATGCGGCTGGCGCACAAAGCAATGGAGAACCCAGCGTACGCCAAAGACGGTGACTTTCAAACAGCTCTGTTCTCCACTCTGTGCGTGTGGCTGCAAAACTACAACGGGCTGTACAGTTTGGTTACGATGATTACGCAAAACTTGCAGCACTATGAGCATTTGTGCGAGGCGATGGCGCAGCTTGTTCATCTGGCGTATGACTCGTACGGCGGCACGCAGTTGGCCGACGAGGTACTGCGCGATATTGCAGCCAAGTCATTTAGCAGCGTGCATGATAAGAGCGGCCCAAAGAACACGGCGCGGTTTCTCGTGCGGCTCTCGCAGTTGGCGCCCAAAGCGTTGTTGCGGCAAATGGGTCTATTGATCCGCCATCTTGACTCGGAAGCTCATATTATGCGCTCGGCCATGTCGGACGTTATCGGCCATCTTATGCTATATTTGGCAGCGCAAGAGGAGCAGACGGAGATTACGAAGAATCAAATTGGCGAGTATTTTGATATTATTGAGCAGCGGTTCCAGGACGCGCATTACTTGGTTCGGGCCAAGGTTCTGCAAGTGTGTCAGTTTGTGTGCAGTGGCCCGGCAAAGTTCCCCAAACGGCGGCCCAAGCTCGTTGGTCTAATTGTCGGCCGGCTGGAGGACAAGGCAACCAATGTGCGCAAGCATGCTATACGTGCGTTGTCGGTTATGCTGGAGACGCATCCGTTTTCGTTGGATGGCGCAGAGTTGCGGGTCGAGCGGCTGGAGGCTAGTTTGGAGAAGATTACGGATGAGTTGGCTCAGATGACAGCCCAAACAGCCAAGCAAAGTGCAAAGGTTAGTAAGGCTGATGCAGCAGAAGCGATCGAATCAGCCGATGAAGACGAAAAAGATGAGGACGAAGAAGATGAGGGCGATGATGAAGAAAAGGACGATGATGCCACTGCTACTGGCGAGGATGCCCAGGAGAACGGGCCAGACTTTGACAACGCCGGACTATCACCCGAGACAGCAGCCAAAGCAATGCACCTGCAGTTCCAGCAACGCTACTACCGCGACGCTCTGTACTTTGTGTACCAGCTGCAAGAAGCGCAGCCCATTCTCCTACAGCTTTTGGGCTCGACCAATAAGGGCGAAGTGATGGAGGCCATGGACTACTTTGTATCTGCCGTGCGGTTCCGCGTGGACGGCGCGCAAGAAGGCATCCGCCGCATGTCGCACCTCGTGTGGACGTCCAGCACATCGGCCACCGACGGCTCAAGTGAAGAAACACGAGGCGTCCGGTCCAAGCTGCTCGACTCGTACATGCAGCTGTATTTGACGCCAAGCGACCGGTTGAGCGTCAGCGAGAACACGAGCCGTATTACTCGCAATCTTATTAGTTTGACGTTTGGCGCAACTCTTGCCGAGCTGACGTCGCTTGAGGAGCTGATTCGCACGTTGATGAGCGAAGACAAGATTGGTGCGCTTGTAATCGACAAGCTGCGCAGCGTGTATGCGTATACGAAGAAACAACTGCCGCAAGCACAGCGGCGGGGTGCGATTATTATACTTGGCATGCTGGCCCAAGCCAGCCGGGCAATCGTTACTGACGATATCGACATGTACTTGCGCATTGGACTGGGCGCGTACGGGCACGAGGACCTTGTGCTGGCCAAATACACGTGCATGATTTTGCAGTGTTTAGGGTCGTCGCGCATCAAACGTCCGGGGCAGGCGCCAGGCCAGGAGGAAGAGATCAAGCGGCTTCCGATGACTAATCCGATCTTCGACGGGTTGCAGCGCATACTTGAGGAGCCGCGCCGTGATCCAGAGTGGTTCCCGGCGGCCGAACAGGCGCTGAACGCCATATATGCGCTGGGCGAAAAGCCCGATGCATTGGCTGCACGTATCGTTCGTAACCAGGCCAAGCTCGTGCAAGGCTTGTTATCGAAAAAGCACGACGATGACTCGATGGATGTGGACACAAATGAGACGATGCCTGTAGCGTCGTTGGTCGACCCGTGGGACTTGACGCGCTTGTTATTTGTGGTCGGGCATATTGCGATCAAAGAGATTGTGCTGTTGGAGTCTGTGGAAGCTGAGTTGAAGCGGCGCAAGAGCGACGAGCAGCCGCAACGCAAAAAGCGCGCGTCGCAGGGAGCCAAGAAAAAGGGCCGCAAGTCTGCCGACGCCATGCAAGTAGATAGCGACTCGGACGATGGTGACGATGAGCTTAATCAGATCGCCGGCACGACCGAGGACGAGATCGGCGACATAGTCTCGGCCATCCGCGAGCGCGAGCTTTTGTTTGGCAGCAAATCAGTGCTGGCGTTGTTTGCGCCCTTGCTGGTGCACGTGTGCCATAACCTGAGCAAGTTTGGCGACAAGCTGCTTGCTGTGCACGCAACCGCTGCGTTGGCCAAGTTTATGTGCATCTCGTCGTCGTTCTGCGAGACCAATTTGCCATTACTTTTGGCATTGTTGCAGCGCGCCAAATCGCCAGCTATTCGTTCAAACGTGGCGATTGCTTTGGGCGATATCACCGTGTGCTTCAACAACCTGATCGGCGAGAACGTGCATTATCTATATGGGCCGTTGCACGACACGGACTCTCGAGTCAAAAAGACCACGCTTATGGTGCTTACTCATTTGATCCTCAACGGCATGGTCAAAGTCAAAGGCCAGTTGGGCGAAATGGCAAAATGCCTGGAAGACAGAGACCCACGAGTGGCCGACATGGCCCGTTTGTTCTTTTCCGAACTGTCGACAAAGGACAACGCCGTGTACAATAACCTGCCGGACATCATTTCGAGCCTGAGCATGGGAACAAACGCAGTGAACGAAGAGAGCTTTGCCCGCATCATGAAGTTCTTGTTTGACTTTATCAAGGAAAAAGACCGGCAAACGGACAATGTTGTGGAGAAGCTGTGCCAACGGTTCCGCAACACGACGGATGAGCGGCAGTGCCGCGATATTGCGTTTTGTATGGCGCTGTTGCCGTTCAAGTCGGAGCGGAGTGTGCGCAGGCTTATGGATGGGATGCCGTGTTATCAGAACAAGCTGGCGGACAATGTGGTGTATAAGCAGTTTGTGGATATTGCGCACAAGGCACGGACTCAGGGTGCGCAGAAGCAGGAGACAAAGACGTTGCTGGACGAGTATGAGACAAAGCTGAAAGAGGCGAGAGCGAAGGCGACGGGCGAAGACGACGAGCAGTTGCTTGGTGTGGACAACGGGGATGCGCAGATCCAGTCCCAGGTGTCGCAAGATAGCGACGATGAGGAAATGGCCTAACGCCAGATATTTTTGTTTAATTCTATTGATACCGATTACATTGTCGTTCTTCCTATGTAACTTCAACTACCAGACTCTGCATTCGTCTACCAACAAGGCCAGCGCGTTCATAGTCGATGAGAATGCGCCGAGATCCGGCATACCGTCATCCATCGACGAGACCTTGTACGCGCGGGGAAGATCCAGCCCAATACCCAGTATTACAGGTCGGACGTCGCTTGGGTTCTGCTCGTGCTTGCGCTGCGACGTAGCAGTAGCCAGTATCTGGTACAACGACGACGCAGCGCATGCGCCGGGATTGCCCAGCAAAAACTTGACGTCCACCGGAACACTAGCTTCTCTCAGCTGGTCGGCCATATGCTGCGGGTCCACAAGCGTAGAGTCGGCCAATTGCGACACCACGCATTGAACAAGACTGCCTACGGACGACAATTGCGTGACAAGTATGACAATGCAGTTTGAAAAGCCCAAAACGGCAACGTCTGTATGTGTGTTGTCGATAACAGCTGCGGCCACTTTGACCGAAACGGGGAACACGGGCGGTTCGCTATCCATTTTATACTAGTGTTGAAACAAAGAGAAACAAAAGATCAAATGTTGTTGTTGATCACACAAAAAGCAGCTGCGCAAAAAGGCAACGCGTTTATTTCTCCTTAGGTTTTGTTTTTACAACTTTATGAAATGCACAACACGGCCAGCTTTGACGTACAAGCCCACGGCGATACTGTGCTGACAGTGAATGTCCACAAAGCGTATGCAGGTGCTGACTCGAGCACAGCACACCCGTGGCACGAGATACTCGACCAGACACACACTGAGCCCACGAGCAATGGCAAGCAGGCTCAAGCAGTATTAGCTACTGATGAGATTACCAGCCAAGGGCTGCTCGACGGGCTGGAAGACTTGTATGATTTCACCGAAGACCACAAAACAACTGTGCAAAACGCAGCACCGACTAATGGCGACATTGATGAGATGTCTGATATGGATGCAGATGCGATGCTTGACCAGCTTGGCGATTTTGAAAGTGCACGGCGCTCGGGTGAGCAGGTGGAAATGAGCACGGGCAAAGGCAAGGCGAGTGAATCAGGGGACGAGTTGGCTGATATGAGCGATGGAGAAGCCAAGCGGATAGTTGGGTCTCTGGGCGGGTTTTCGCGACCCAGTGGGCTTGCTGCAGGTTCAAAGACACCGAGTTCAAAGAAATCGAATTTAAAGGCATTGAATTCAAAGACACCGGATCCAAAGACACCGGATCCAAAGACACCAGGCGGATCGGAATCAGTGCTCGACGGGCTGGCAGATATGGACGATACGGAGGCGCAGAAAATCATTCGCTCATATGGCGGGTTCACAAAGCCAGCACCTGGGCCCACGCAGAGCCCAGCTGTGGAGACCCGGCCTGCACCAGCAGCTCAGGCGCAGCATGTGCCGGCTACGCCCAAAAGCTCAAGCATGTTTCCATCGAAAAACGACGTGCTTTCGGCCAGGCGAGCGCTGAAGATCGATGGCGGAAAGATTGCAAGCCCAGCGTTTAACTCGCCGCGCCGGGCTCCAGCGGTTCGGACAGCTTCAGGACTGCGCTCGCCGTCGCCAGCACAGCGAGCTGGTCCAACGGAAAGCCCGCGGAGACAGCTGGCGTTCAAGCTGCCGAATCTCAAGCGGGTGTCGGCAGTCCAGCGGTTCAACTCGCCGACCAAGCGGCCGGCCTTAGGAAGCACATTGCGGAATGGGAGCGAGACGAGCACAGAGTCTGGAGACCGGCCTGCAGTCCGCCTGGTACAGTTTGCCCAGCCATTCCGGTCACCGGCAAAGACCGGGGCGGGACACCGGCCGCTTCCGCAGAGCCGACCACCGCCGGTTCTGCCGCCAGTGACATCACGATCAACGGCACCACGAGCAGCGCCAAAGCCAGTTCGGCATGCAGAAGCAGGCGTGCGGCGCCAACGGCTCGGTACGGTGAGAGCGCAGATCAACGCGGGAAACGTTCAAGATGTGCCAGCCGATGCAGTGGGAATGACGTCAGAGACAGCTGAGTCGTACAAATTTTCAACAGCGGCGGGACAGTGGGGCGCAGACGAAGCACGCCAGGCATTAATATTGCGTGGATGCGAGGCAAACGTAGTGACTGCAGAGTGGGTGCGCAACCACTTTCGCTGGATTGTGTGGGGCTGCGCGAGCTACGCACGGCGCCTGCCAACGCGGTGGCGTGAGTTCTGGAGCGCCGGCCACGTGCTGGACCGGCTGCAGCGTCGCTACGAGCGCGAGCACGTGCGTGGCGAGCGACCAGCGCTGCGCCGTGTGCTGGAGGGCGATGCGGCCTCGCAGCAGCTGATGGTTCTGTGCGTAGCTGTGGCTCAGGTCAGCGATGACGCAGGCAATGCAGGGTCATCCAGGGTCCACGCGGAAGTAACAGACGGGTGGTACGGCGTGCGGGCAAGCGTCGACAGCATACTTGAGGCGGCCATTTGCAGCGGACGACTGCGTGCGGGCGACAAGATCGCATGTGCAGGGCTGCGCCTCGACGGGCTGAGCGAGGCGAGCGAGCCCCTGGACGCATCGGTACAGGACGCACGCCTAATGCTAACAGCAAATAGCGTGCGGCGCGCACCGTGGGATGCAACGCTGGGATTCCAGCGCAACCGCACCTTGTTCATGTCGCTGTCGGCGGTGCACACAAAGGGCGGCGGCATCGGCGCAACTCTCGATGTGGTGGTAGCACGCCGGTATCCGACTCTGTACATGGAGACAACGAGCGACGGGCATCGCATCGTGCGTAGCGCAAAGGAGGAAGAGCGCGTATTGTTGGCGTGCGCTGAGCGGCGTGCTGAACGTATGCAGGAGGAATTGGAGCAGCGTGGACTGGGCCCTGATGCCGAGACCAGAATGGACGGGACAAAGTCAGAAGCTGAGCTTGTGGCCGAAGCTGAGCTCAAAGTAGAGACCGAACATCCAGTGCGTCAAGTAAGCGCATTGTTCCGTATGCGCGTATGCGACTACCCCGATCACCCAACCCGCCACGCGCTTTCTTCACGAAATGCTCTGGTAACTGTATGGCGTGCATCAGGGTTTGAGCCAGACGAGCCGCGCGAAGGCACGCGGTTGCAAGTAACTGGAGCAACAGTGGCCCAATTCGGCTCGTCCACGCAGTTTGGCAACGACGTGCGGCTCAGCATAGGTGGTGCTGCGCGCTTGCGGCAAGTACACGCTGATCCCCAAATAGTCGAACGCAGCGCGTACAGTGTACGCCGTGTGTTGAGTGTGGATGACGTGCGGTCAATGACAATGGGATGTGAAGTGGACGTGGTGGGCACGGCAAACGGGCATAAGCGCGGGGATGCTGGGCAGCGGTCTGTGCTGCGGCTGTGCGGCGACCAGTCGTTGGCTGAAATCGAGTACTCGAGCTGCGTGTTTGGCAACATTGCTCCGGCCGACGGCTCGCGCGTAACTGTGCGCAACTGCCGGTTGGTGCAAACGCCAGATCCCGCGTCACAAACATTTTATTTGTTTGCCGACGATGTGGCCGAGTTTGTGTTCAAGTGAGCTGTAATTAATGTGAGCGTATTTGTTTACAATAAAAATGACCCTGTCTATGCTAAATAAATGGGTTACGACGGCGGCTGTGGCAAGTGCCGCTTGACTTCGCCTAGTGCATACCGTCCATACTCGTTCAACGTATGAGCATCCAGCCGAATCCCACTAATAAACACCAACTCGGACACAAGGACAATAAACAGAGCGCCAATGATCATAAGCGGATACCGGCTCAAACAATACACGATAAGCTGTCCGAGGCGCGAAAGTATGTCTCTCTGCGAGTTGTTTGGATGGATTTTGGTTGATCCTGTGTTGGTGCGATGAGCCATAGGTGACGCTTGAGCCGTTGTTTGATCGAGCCGCTGTCGGTCCTCGAGCATGTGTAAGCGCATGTCCAGCGCGCCGAGAAGACGTGCAATGCCGTCGAGTTTTGCGTCGTCTGAGGCGTGGCCCTGGCGCTGCTGACCCAATTCCGCTTGAATCGATGACACAATTGATTTGGTCTCTTCCATTGTTTTGCGCAGCGTGTCCACGTGGCATTTGAGCTCAATCTCAGATGCAGATGCCTGGTCCCCAGCCTCCACACAGATGTTGGTTGTCACAGGATTTGCCCTCGCAGACCCAGTAGTGGCTGCAACTTTATCTGCCACAGTCACTCGATCCGCTGTCACTCCATCCGCCGCTGTGGCCCGAGCCAAGTGCTCCCGCAACCCGCAATTAAGCGCATTAATCGACGTGTTCAGCCGGGACGACAAGTCAATAAGGTTGGACTTGTCCCCAGTCCACTCCGCATCTTGCTGCTCGATCTGATTAAGCAGAAACGGAATGGGCTTGCTCGGATCATGGTCATGTCGGCTTGTAAAACTAAGCAACAGCGACGACGCAGAGTCCCCCGCATTAATGGCTCTCGGCTCCAGCGTACATGGAGGCCGCCGCGGCGATGGCGACTGCAGCAGCTCGTCGGCGCGGTCAGACTGCCGAATCGAGCTCATCTGCGAGATCCGAGACATACACGGCACTTGGCCCGTTTGCTGCTCGCCCGCATCAAAGCTAATCAGCAAATCTCCGCGATCCCGGTCTGGAACCACTGCTTCTTTTGCCTCGTCTTCTGCCTCGCTCGGTATCAGATCACCCATATGCTTGTCAAAGAACCTGCGCAGACTCTCAATCCGCTCCCGGTTCTCTGTTCGTGTCGCCGTCTCGCTGGACATCACCCCGTCGTGCTTTACAGGCGTGCTCATAAACGGGTCAGAGCCTAGTGCTTTGTCTTTGCCTGCGCCCAGCGGTTTGGAGCTGCCCGCTTCGCCAGACACACGTGGCACTGACCCTGACTCGCTCGACTTTTCCGAAAGCGCACGCAACATATTGTACGGCGTACTGGGCCCGTACCGCCGCGGCTTGGTCTCTGGCGTTTTACACACATTCGATTGTCCCTGCTGTGGTTCTGCGACTCGGCTCGACACCTTGTTTTGCACCCTGGCCAGCTTGGAAAACAAAAATGGCGAAAACTCGTTCTTGTTAAAGCTCGGGTCCACTCCCGTTTGCACATTGCGCGTGCCATGACCTGCATCATGTGAGTTTGTGGAATTTGCTGACGCCTGCTTAAGTTTGTCCAATATGTTGTACTCTGCTTGCGGTGCCTGCTTGATTCTGTCCAGAATGCTGCCTGCACGTCTCGACGAGCGAATCTGAAGCACTGACTGCGGCTCCATTGTGATGTTTTGCGGCCGCCGCACCGCCGGCGTCAGCATTGGAATTCCACTTTGCGCAGCCAGTTGATTCTTTCCGCGCTTCGAAGGCGATTCGTCGTTTACGTACCGCGAGCTCCGACTCGACCGGCTCTGTGTGTTGCCGCTGGTTCCGTTCTGCGGCCGTCCAGGCGTTTGGCTGTCTCGCTGCCGCGATATAGACTTTACCGTTACCTGCTCCAACTGTTTGTACGCTAGTGGCGTCCCCGGCACCACGCTCTTGAGCTCACTTTCCTCGCTGTCATCTAAAAACATCGCGGTATTTGTTGGGTCGTCGCTATCTATTCCTGCCTCGTCTTCAACGCTGCTGCCAATGTAGTTTGCGTATTGTGCGTTGTGTGGTGCGTGTGTGCGTTGGCCGTGCTGCGAAGTGCGGGTGCGGGTCGAGCGGCCTCGCGAGTACGCTTTGCTCGTATATTGAGCTGTGCCAAAGTCTTGCGCCATTCACCAATATCAAACAAAAATAATGTGTTAAACGGAGAATATAAAAGGGGGAGAAGAATGACAGCACCAGTTTGCCTAAAAACAAACAAATGACGGCTCGATGGACATCATTTCTGCCCTGAAGCCGGCTCAATCGAACTGACTCAATTTTTACTAGCTTTTTTGCTGTTAACCCTTGAGTTGAATCTATCTTTCACACGTTTGAATTTATCTGTTGTTTAATAGCACATTAACCCTCGTCGCTTTTACTAACTAAAAATGGGTCGCATGTACACTCCCGGCAAGGGTATCAGCAAGTCTGCTGTCCCGTACCGCCGTACTCCCGCTTCATGGGTCAAGGCCACGCCCGAGGACGTGTGCGAGCACATTTGCAAGCTCGCTCGCAAGGGTACCACGCCGTCGCAAATCGGTGTTCTTCTGCGTGACGCCCACGGCATTCCCCTTGTGTCGTCCATCACCGGTACCAAGATTGTGCGTGTGCTGCGTGCCAACGGTCTTGCTCCTGAGATCCCGGAGGACCTGTACTTTTTGATCAAGAAGGCTGTGTCCGTGCACAAGCACTTGGAGCGCCAGCGCAAGGACAACGACGCAAAGTACCGTTTAGTTCTGGTCGAGGCGCGTATCCAGCGTCTGGTCCGCTACTACATGACCACTGGTCAGCTGCCGCCTACCTGGAAATAGTAAGTATTTTGTGGACATTGTACTGGCTAAGCAGTCAGGCAACCTGTTGCCTTCTCCGTATCCGATACTGTGTATTGGGGAGAGCACTAGCTATATATTAGCTGGTGTGCGCTGCTTTTATGCTGGTCTTTAGTCGTCT
Source organism: Coemansia sp. RSA 720 (assembly GCA_027577495.1). Classification (NCBI taxonomy): domain Eukaryota; kingdom Fungi; phylum Kickxellomycota; class Kickxellomycetes; order Kickxellales; family Kickxellaceae; genus Coemansia; species Coemansia sp. RSA 720. The sequence continues at coordinate 84,197 of JANBQV010000041.1, forward strand.
AAACTGCCTCATGTGGTTACTAACCTGCTTCCAATTTTTATACTTTTACTGTAGCGACTCCAAGACCGCATCCACCATTGTTTCGTAAGGTGTTGAGTCAAGTCAAGAACGACATCGGTCAAGCTTATCCATGTTATATGTTTCAACGTTTGTCATTTTCTCTCTAGATGGTTTAAAGGATTTGTTGTGTAACGTATATCTAACCTCATCTTCCTGCTAGATCTTTATTTCAACAGAATGATGTAAAACATGGTGTATAAAAGAAGCAAAAAAATAAACTCTGGCTACACTTTAACGGCTCTTTTACACGTTGAGGAGCAAGCGGCGAGGGTCCTCGATCGCCTCTTTCAGCTTGACCAAGAAGGTCACGGCCTCGCGGCCATCAACAATACGATGGTCGTACGACAGAGCAACATACATCATCGGTCTAATCTTAATCTCGCCGTTGACCACAACAGGGCGGTCTTTGATCGCATGCATGCCCAGGATCGCTGCCTGCGGCATGTTAATGATCGGCGTTCCGTACAACGAGCCGAACACACCGCCGTTCGAAATAGTAAACGTGCCGCCGGCCATGTCCTCGACGGTGATCTTGTTGTCGCGCGCCTTCTTGCCCAGATTGGCAATCTCCTGCTCGACATCCACAATGCCCATGCGCTCCGTGTTGCGCAGCACCGGCGTCACAAGGCCCTTGGGCGTCGCCACCGCCACACTGACGTCGCAGTAGTCGTAGTACACCATATGATCGCCGTCGATGCTTGCGTTCACTTCGGGCACTGCCTGCAGCGCGTACGAGCTGGCCTTGACAAACGCTCCCATGTACCCGAGCTTCACTCCGTGCGTCTTGAGCACAAGGTCCTTGTACTGCTTGCGCATGTCGATCAGATTCGTCATGTCGATCTCGTTGAACGTTGTCAGCGACGCTGCCGTGTCCTGCGACTGCTTCAGCCGCTCGGAAATACGAAGACGCATGCGGTTCATCTTTACGCGACGCTCCGAGCGGTTCGGCGCGCCAAATGAGACTGGAGGCGATACGGGCTTGGAGGCTGCAGGCTTGGGAGCTGCAGGCGCTGCTGGCTTGCTGGCCGCTGGCGTGGTGACCTCGGGCTTGCTGGTCTCAACTTTGGCCTCCGCCTTGGGAATAGCTGCAGCAGCAGGCGCCTCACTAGCCTTGGGCTTGGCTCCACCCTCAGCTGCCGCACCCTCCTCGATTTTGAACAGATCCTGGCCAACCACCACCGTGTCCTCCTCGTTCGCCAGCAGCTCACGCAGAACTCCGGCCACCGGCGAGTTGACCGGAATGTCAACCTTGTCGGTCTCAATCGACGCAACCTCCTCGTCCTGCTCGACGTGCTCGCCCACCTGCTTTGTCCACGACTTTAGCGTGCCCTCAGTAATCGAATCGGCCATGTGCGGCACCTTGATCGTCTTGTATTTGGCATCCGCTACATGTAACAAAATCGTATCTCGTGATTAGCAACAGGGACAATCGATTTCTCACAATCCGAGGTTACAGCCATCGCACGTGCGCAATCCTGTTGTCACACGCAAAAGAAACGTTCCCAAAGAGTCGTTTGCGATCTGCAGAAAAAATCTGGAACAAGAAAAGGTTTGCTTAGGAGAATTTTTCTCCGCCCGAGGCCTCCAATTCTGCTTACGCAAAGAAACACAGATACTTACAGTAGAAGCGGAGTGAGCCATGCTTTGAAAAGCCCGACCTATAATACAAAAGAACACCGCAGTAACGCAGAATAAAGGCGATATAGGTCAGTCAAATACGCAGTTTTAACTCGGAGAAATATGACACCTTTTCGCATATGAATAAAGAGTGTGAAAAGTGCGGCTGCATAAATGCCAAAAAAATGGTTGCGGAATTCGCAATCCAAAAACCTCCACTCTCCCGGCAACAACACAATAAAAGTAATCACTTACTGTGCGTGCTTGAGAGCAAGAGCGCCTGACAGTTTTGTCATCGACGAGGCTAGTGCGGCATGTCTAAGAGCCGGAGCAACGGTCTGGCCCAGCTGAACAAAAACCCGAGACTGCATAGTGTATTATCCAACCCGTCCCTGCAACTAAAAAAGAAGAAAATAAGAGTGCTGAATTTGAAAGAGAAAAAAGCTCTGAAGAATCAAAAATGACTATTCAGTGATAACGCTCAGCGCAAGCCAAATACAAAAATGATTACGAAATTAGCACATGACCGTACCCAATCAATACTTCAACTGTTGGCGTACTTGCCCTAAAAAATTTGTACTCACGATAACGAGCCACGCAACAAAAAAATAAGAAGGGACATGCCAAAAGGAGATTAGTGGATCCAGCCAATGACAAAGTCGCGATATGAGGATCCCAAGGAGGTCCGTGCCCTTTTTTTGTCCAAGATCAACACATCGAATCAGTTGGCTAACACTCTTGCGAGTGATCTTGCTACTAGAAAAGCTAATAGACATTTTCGTTTGGCGTTAGCCAACACAGCGATAACTGTGCGGGAAGGTTATTTGTCGGGTTAGGAGCCTTGCGAGCCGCGGGAGCCGTGGAAGCCTTGCGAGTCATGCGAGCTTTTGGAGCTTTGAGAGCCTCAGTTTGCTACCCCCGCTGAAAACGAGTAGGGGCAATTCCTGTTTCCCTCAAGCTGAAAAGAATATGCCTGAAATTCAGGACAGCTGCTAAATCGCGATTCCACCACCGTTTGACATCGCCCTTGCTTTCGCCCTCCTTTTCGCCCTCACTTTCACCCTCCTTTTCGCCCTTGCTTTTGCCAATGGACTCCAAACATTTTTCGCTTTGACAGCTCAGGAATCCGTGGCACTTTACTATCGGACGTTTCGTGCGCATCCATGGCCGTGGATTCGGGACGTCGTGAGTGTTTGACAGCCGACCATTGCAATTCGGGCAGGTCTTGGACGTCAAATACTCCTTGATCAGATACACGTCGAACCTGCCGTGCTTCAGCAACGTCTGCCAGCTCTTGCCCCAGATGGGCTCGTGGTACCAGTTCATTGGTGCCAACCAATCGCCAATGACAATGACGGCATTCGGCTTGAACTTATCTCGCAGCCTTTTGATCAAATGCTGGTCAGCCTGCTTCCAGTTGACGTACGCTGACAGCCAGAGTTTATGGTGGAGTGGAAACGCCCGTTTCTCATCCTTGTCCTTATGAATCTGGTGGGTTGATGTCAGGTGCACAGTATACATTTTGTTGTAAAAAATGGGTCAACTTGTCAGCCACTAGTGCCCAGGCTGCCAGATAGACCTTGTATGACTCTAGGTTGGGCTTGACGTAACTGCCAGCACCCAGGCTTCGCTCAGCTTCTGTGACATTGGCTGGCTTGACCTTTTCCAGAATCTGCTTGAACTTGGTCAGCTGCATCTCCTTGCACAGCTGGTTGCATGTGTACTGGTACACCTTCTTTTCTTTGATGGTGCTGTCCTCATGCATTATGAACAAGAGGTTGTGCTGGCCAGGATCAATGAGAACACACTGACCAGCTGTGCTCTGTAGTGTAGCCTGTGGAAGGTCATTGATGTACTTGCAGTCTGCCTTCTGCTGCAGCTGCACTGGGTGATGTTGTTTCACTCTCTGCACTGGTGGTCACTCTTGTTCTACTGATAGCTGTGCTTGCAACACATGCTATGCCTGTTCCATGAATAGGCACTCTTGCTCTGCTGATAGCCACCTTTGCCATGCTTGCCATATTTGGTGCACTTGCTGCACTGCCCATATCCATGGCAAGCACAGCTATTGGCAGAGCAAGTGTGGCAAGAGTGTCTATTGGCAGGGCAAGCATGGCATGGGTTGCAAGCATGGCTATTGGCAGAGCAAGTGCAAGTACTGGCATAGAAAGTGAAACTATGTCAACCAGTGTAGCTGTGGCAGAAGGCAGACTGGCAATATATTGATGACCTTCCACAGGCTACACTGCAGAGCACAGCTTGTTACAGGAGCCTCAGCTGGGTCAGTGCCCCAGCTGGCACCTGGGCAGGCTGCAGCAGGGGTGGGAGCCCCTGCTGCCTGCCTTGTGGCTGGTGATCACTTGGTTGCCATTTGATCTGACCTAGAAACCTTAGTTTGTCAGACACTGATAGGTGTTGTATAATCATGTGAGATATGTATCATGTCACATGTATTATACATATATGATATATCATATATTGGATTAGGTTTTCCCTGTGTCAACACACAACTGACAACATATATAAGGACATGTTGTCCTGTAGTATTTTCATAGGGAAAACTAACTTATTTTGAAGTTATTAAACATTTTATACTACAATAGGTGTCATTGTGATGCCAATTAATGTCTGGTTATGGATGTGTGTGATATCTAATTAGGGATACATGCTCAGGCGATTACCAGTGCATTCTAGAAGCAGCAAACAAAACAATAACAACAACACAGAATCATTTAAATAGGTGAACATTTCTACAGTAGCATTTTAAATCTTCAGTATTAAATTTTACTATATCTTTTATTTAGTCTTTATGGTGTGTGTGCCATCTGCCTGCCACCATTTTGTTACAGGCTTGTTGTATAATCATGTGAGATATGTATCATGTCACATGTATTATACATACATGACACATCACATATTGGATTAGGTTTTCCCTGTGTCAGTACACGACTGACACCACATATAAGGACATGTTGTCCAGTAGTATTTTCATAGGAAAACTTAACTTGTTTTTAAGTCATAACATATTTTATTATACTACAGGCTGGTACAATGTGTTATTAATTGATGCTTTTGCATTTATTTCTGCTTGTAGTTTAACCAAGCAACACCCAATCAAGCCAGTGACACAATGAGCAAATGGCACAATGATGAGTAAGCAACATCATAATGAGCAAGAAATGTTGTATAACAGCCAGTGCTTATACAATGCTCTAGCAGGTTAGGGCATAGTTTCTATCAGAGCTACTAGAGCTCTGTGGTTTTTACAGAACATGCTGTCCTGAGTTTCTAATGGATTCTCTAACTTTATAAATATTCTTTTTGTGTAATAAGCAACATTGCAATGATGAACAAGCATCATAACGATGACAAGCAAACTGCACCTGGCAAGCAATGGGCAGTGCTGGCGAGCAGGTAGTATTTTTTTGTAAATTTTTGATTTGTATTTTTCAATAAAAATCCTCCCGAAATCCACACCCAAAGCGAAATGCACTAACAATAATAGAATTTGTGTAATCTATAAATGGCATGTGTGAGGCTCACGACCCCAGCATGAATCCCCCATGACCCGCGGACGATCGTGTACGCAAAACGAAAGTGATATGTGCAATATGCACCTGTGGAAAACCAGTTTTGGAGCCACCGTTTTGAACCAGTTCTGGAAATGCCGTTTGCTACGCGACCTGCATCAAGCTCCGCTTGTACACACTCATAAACTTGGCCACAAACGCTTCCAAATGCACAATCGCCTTTTGCCCAGTCTGCATCCGATGCTCGTAGAACGCAGCGTGGTGGGCCACAGCGGGCTTGAGAGACTCGTCCACGCCGTCAATGAGGCGATCAGCCACTACTTTTAGCACAACAGAGGGCGGAATGCAATGGCCCAGCACCTCGTAAAGCTGTTTGCGCACAGCCAGCAGCTGAGCTGGCGTTTGCTCACGCAGCACGGCGGCTGCAATATCGCGTGTGTACAGTTCCCACTCGGGCAGCACAGTTTCCTGCGCATCGGTAAACGGGTACTGCTGCACATACGCAGCCTCGAGCATAAGCAGCGCCCGGTGCAAGTTGCGTTTCGACGCATGAGCCAGTTGCATGGCAAACGCAGGAGGCACCGAAATGCCTTCTTTCTTCGCAACCAAGTTGATAACATCAACAACCTCGTCCACCGTCGGTGCTGCCACCCGCACGAGCAAGCACCGACTCTGCACCGGCCCAATAATCTTGCCCGTCGAGCTTGCACACAAAATAACCCGCATATTGCCCATATACTTTTCCATCGTACGCCGCAACGCATGTTGAGCATCGCGAGTCAGCGCATCCGCCTCATGCACAACCACGACTTTGAACTTGCGCGCTCCTGCAGTGACTTGCTGCGTTTGCGCAATTTCTTTGATGAGGTCTTGGATGACAACGCGGTCGTAGATGCCGGCGTCGCTGGGGTTGACTTCGATGTGGAAGTTGCTGGAGATTAGATTTACTTCGAGTTTGCGCCGGCTGGGCGTTTCGAAGATGCGTTGGCTGACTTTGAGCTTTTCGGCGCTGGGACCGTAGATTTCGCGGAGCGTGGCGGCTACGCGGGTGCGCTTGCCGGCGCCGCTGGGCCCGTATATAAGGAGGTGCGGGATGTCGCCCGACTTGGCCAGTTGTTGCAGATGCTCGGTCAGCCCTGCGTGGTACGTCAGTTTGTCCAGCGTCGCCGGTCGGTGTTTTTCTACCCAAAGCGCCATTTGCGAAAAAATAAAGTGTAATTTAGTAAAAACTGTAAAAAAGAAACAAACGTGCTGCGCGTAAATAATCAGCTCGTTTCGTATGCCGAGCCGACAAAGGCTAAACACGCGTCACACGCGACTCAGCTTGTCCCCGCACAAAGAGCCGACTCAAGAGATGCTCGTGATGCCTTTTTCCCCAGCGTTCAGACAATTCCACGTGTATTATACCTAATTTCGCATAAAATGGCAGAGTCGGCAGTGGACGACGAGAACTTTGAGCTGGTGGACTATACGGCAGCCTCGGCATGGGAGAGGTTTGTAGCGTGTATTGAGCGCCAGCTGCACGCGTGGCGAGTCAGCGACGGCAGTAGCGGCGATTTCGAGCTTGACGAGCTGTACAGCGTGTGCTCGCAGCTAGTTGTTCGGCGCAAGCAAGACCGCGACGATGTGGTGAGCCAGGTCGCTCAGCTGTGCACACGGACTGCTGAGCTAACGTACAACGACAGCACATACACATTAACGTTATCGGTGCATCCGCTACTGGCAGCTGCACCGCACGATAAACAGTCGGCATTTGAGCGGCAGTTTCCAGCGATTCATGTGCCGGAGTTGGAATCAGATCACAGACAGGCGGAGCCAGAAGCAGCGTGGCACCCGCTGCACCGATGGACAGGCGCAAATATGCTCATTTATCTCGAGTACGCCGGCGACGCTGGGTGGGGCGCGGCGGGCGACAACTACAGCGTATCACTGGAAACAGCCAAGCTGCTCATGTCGTCACTCAACATGGCACTGCGCAATGCGCGATGTCAGGTGCCAGCATTTGTTCCAGTAAACGACGCATGGCGGCGCCTGTACACCGGCCGCTTGCTGGCCAATCGCACGAGCGCTGCCAAATACGACTGCATTGCGCTCCCCCATGCGCCCGCTGCGTATTTGCAGCTTGGCGGGCTGCTCGAGCTCTTTGCGTCGGCGTTCCGTGTGCCAGGTGCTGAGAGCGCAGTGGCCGAGGCGGCTGAGCTCTCTGCGCTGCACACGTACCGTGTCAAGAATACATACGCGAGGGATTGGAACACACGATCGCCAGACTTTCTGTACCGCATGGGCGACCTGAACGTGGGCCCTGCCAATGACCCACTGCGTGTGCTCACCCTGAGCGCATTGTTTCAGCGTGCACCCTGTCGTACGTACTTTGACCCGCAGACACAGGGCCGCGACAAATTGTACCTTAAAAGTGCGTCGAGCTGGCAGCTGTCTGCCCACATGCTGGCCGCCGACCGCGAGCGCACAATGCTGACCGAAGCGCTTGAAGATGCGTTTACTGCGTGGGCTCAATCGGACGATTCGCGGCACCGGCACCTCAATGTAGCTGAGCAGATGGAAGCTCATGAGAAAGTTACTAGCGACATGCTCATTGATCTGTTTGGCTCGTCCACATCTCTTCCGGTCAGCCCGTCGGGCCAATTAGACGCGGATACCGGTGCTGAGGCGGCACAGCAGCTTGCACGTACGCTGGCCGACGTATATGCGGAGCACAATGTGCAGCGGCCATTGAGCGTGACCCAAGTAGTTGCTCGAATGCCTCATGGGGCTGCTGTGCCGTACGGATCGTTGCTGTGGCGGTTGAGCGAGATCATTTTGGTGGCCACCGCCAAACACTCGGCTGACTTTTGGGGCGCGCCTTCGATTATGACGTTTCTGCGGCTGTTGTGGGCCATGGCGCTAAAGGAAATTCGCTGGCGCTGGGAGAACACGCAGCCAATTCCGCGCATTCCATCAATTGCCGAATGCGCTGCTGAACGCGATACGCCAAACACAGACTCTGAGGCCATGTCAACGGAGGAGCTGGATCGACCGACAGACAGTGATCAGACTAAATTCGACGTGCATTTGCGATACGCGCTGATCCACCAAAAGCTCGAAATGGTCAACTGCTGCGTCGAGCGCAAAGTGGCCAGCGGTGAAGTGCCTGTCGACCGCAAACCGCCACCCCACGATTTGGCCGATATATCTCCACCCGACAGTTCTAATTCAGATACCACAGGTCTGGCACAGCGGATCCGCACTCACGTCAAGAGCCAAATCCAGCACCGCATTGGCCAGAGCTCACGTATGCGTCCGATCGGTCGCCTGCTAAACACTATGCGTACGACCAACTCCACTGATGAGTTTGAGGATATAAAGTCATCGCCGTATGCCAGCGATAGCGACGGATTTGTATCAGCCGAGGACGACATTGTCGATGTCAATGACGATGACTTTGGCAACGACGATATCGATGATTTTGTTGACCGCGCCAGCTTCAACGAGAGTCGGTCCACATTGTCGTCCATGCGACTACCAGCCAACGCCGTACAACGGACGCCAAGCGCCCAGACAGAACCGATTTGCCCCCGCGACTCCAACTATGTTGATCTGGCGCTCTCGTCCAGTCTAGACTCAAACTCTGGCTTTCACCACGTCAGCGCCGTTTACGAGCGCCACCCAGACGCACCGCAGCTCTCAAGCAACGACAGCATCGAGTTGCTGGGAGACAATGAGCGCGCCGGCGGGCTTCGACCATCATCGTCGTTGCGCATACTTGCGACCAACGAGCCCGTGTGGATTCCGCGAATCCAGCTGCATGCGGTGGTGACTGAAGACTTGTTGCGTGAGCGCGAGACTGTTTTGATGAGCTATGGTACTTCGGCCGAGGGCGCACAGCAGCGAGCGCGTGTGCAATGTGCAGCGCTTGTTTCGGACATGGAGGCGTTCAAGGCGGCCAACCCGCGATGTGCATTGGCCGATTTTGTGCGCTGGCATTCGCCCCGCGACTGGATTGTCGATGAGGACGGAGACGAGCATACGGGCCGGCTGAGCGCCCGCATGGCTGCCGGCGAAAGCAACTTGTGGCAGCAGCTGTGGGCCGAAGCCCGCCGTGTACCAGTTGCTCAGCAACGGTTGTTGTTTGATCACAATGTGGAAGCCGAAAAGGCCCTGCATTATCTTGAGGGCATTTCTCCGCACTCTCTGTTTGCCAGCATCCTGCCCACCGTGTTTCTCATTGCCTACGAGCGACTGTACCGCCAGCCCATTATCCACAAACTACCGATCCTGCGCACACGTCTATACAACCTGGGCACACGCATTGCTGCTGTCGATGGCTGGTCGAGTGCAGATCCCGACAGCCCCATGTACGCGTCACTTATGGACGACATTGAACATCTCGAGGTACAAACAAGTCGGTGCGTATCTCTTTTGGGCAAGTTTCCTGGTCAAACTGCGTTGGTGGAAGCCCTCGTTATGCACGGCCAAACGGTGGTTGGCGACCGGCCTACTCAAAAGGCTGTACTCAAGGCGTTGGCAAAGTTCAACATACTCGCATCGGTGCCCGTGTGTCGCGAATATGTGTTTACTGCTCGAGTTGCTCATGGGTCGGATGCCAGCCACCAAATGTATGTCGAGGTTGATGACAACAAAGCGGTGCGCGTTGTATATAAACGGGCCAGATCGTTGGGCTGTTTATTAGACTCTTAGTTTTTTGTGAATATTTGTGGTAAACAACGCTTTTAGTTGTGTCAGACAATTGCAATCGCTGAAAAATGATCAGTTGTATTTAGTACTATATTGTGATGCTTCAAATATTTAATGTTTGGTGGCATTTGGGCTGCACGTATAACGTGAGTGACTTCTCAGACTGGAGTTTATTCTCAGAATAGTTTTGTGCGAACGAGTTATAAAAAACAGGGAGTCGGAAGCAGGTTAATACTTTAAAAACCTGAAAGTATATTAGAGGATCGTTGTCTTACAGTTAATATCTGTATTTGGGGAGGATGAGGGAATAAGAAATAAGTAATGGTACGTTTGCGCAACCTCTTTTTCCTCCAACTTTTCATTTTGATAATTATATACACTGTTTTGAGATGACCAAGCCAAAGATTCTTTGTTTGCACGGGTTTGGCGAAAACGCCGAGCTGTTCAAGATCCGGTCGCGGAACTTTCGGGCGGTAGTCGGAGATACGGCAGACCTGGTGTTTCTTGACGGGCCCATCGACATTGGCAGCCTACACATGACGACCGGCGACCTCGTAGATGAGTCGATTGCCCGCGAGTTTACAAACCTGGGATGGTGGTGGATGCGGCGCGGACGGTCGTTTGAGGCGCGCGGAATTGGCAAGACACTGGATCTCATCAGCAAAGTGCTCACCGAGCAGGGTCCGTTTGACGGCATTTTGGGGTTCTCGCAGGGCGCATCGCTGGCAATTGTTATTAGCGCGCTGCTGGCTAACCCAAGCGACGGCCCATTGTCACTGGGCGATGTCGACCATCCGCAGATCAAGTTTTTGGTGCTGGCCGGCGCGTTCCAGCTCGAGGTGCCCGAGTACGAGTATTTGTACAAGCAGCCGTTCACTATGCCCAGCCTGCATATGGTTGGCACATACGACACCGTGGTGGACCCTGAGCGCTCAAAGATCGTCCAAGGGTATTTTGACTCGCCTGATATTTTCGAGTTTGTTGGCGGCCATTTTATCCCACAGTCGCCAAAGTGTGCTCGCGTAATGCGAGCATTCTTGACACAGTTTATTCCAGCACTCAAAGACAGCGAAAACGTGCAGAGCGCGGGAAGCACTGATGTGGCGGCTGGGGCAGTTGCTGTGTCTGCATAATGGAATATTGGGTGGCGGTCCCTTTTTCTTTTTATATTTTGGGAAAATAAATGGCATTTATAACATTTTTCCCATGGCAAAAAAAGCATGGCGTTTATTTCTCGTCATGCACAACCTTTATCTTTTCTATTCTGTTTTGTCTCCTTATCTTTTGTGCATCGTTTTTCCTCTCAATACAAAAATTACATTTATCTTTGCCAGATAAATGACGGTAAAAGATAAACAACCACTTGTGCACAAAAAGCTGCGTGTTCTGTGCCTGCACGGCTACGAACAAGACTCGGCTATATTTAGAACAAAACTCCGCCAGCATACAGACAGCTTGGCTGATATTGCCGAATTTGGTATGGAAACAAAAGGATATGTAAACTGTTGTTAAAATTGGGCAGTTTATTAACAACAATGTTTCGCTAGTGTTTGTCGATGCACCAAACGTGATGCAGCCATATGATACCAGCGGTGTGGACAATATGGCACGGGCAACAGCGGTTAGGTCTGGTGAGACGTTGAACCGAGTAATCAGAGGATGGTACGGGTTGAAAAGCGCTGAACCTGAGAGAGTCTGTGGACTTGAAACAAGCATTGCGTATTTGACAACTGTTCTCAATGAGCAAGGCCCGTTTGATGGCATATTTGGCTTCTCGCAAGGCAAGTGTTGCAATTCAGTGATTTGCTTGCTTTTATGGTATCTATCAATTGCTAACTAAAACTATACGGTTTATTTCTTGAATCAAGTGGATAGGCGGACTGATGGCTGGAGTAATGTGTGCGTTGTTGGAGAACCGCTATGAGGCGCTGGGAAAAAAGTGCACACATCCGCCATTTGCGTTTGCGATTATAGCGTCAGGGTACAAGCTGAGCGACTCCGAGTGGACTCACTTGTACGAGCGACCGTTGTGCACGCCGTCACTGCACATGTACGGAATATTGGACTCGTATATTAACATTAGCAAATCAATTGATCTGCGTCGCACATTTTCCCAGTCAGCCGAGCTAAGCACATATGGAGGGTAAGCACAGGCTAATATTAATGATTTTTACATAATTTGATGCACGTATGTATACTAAAATATTTGTTTTATTGCATAGGCACTTTGTCCCAAAGTCCCCCGAGGCAATAAAGACGATTTTTGATTTTGTTGCACAGTTTGCGGCTTGAGAGAATTGGCTGAATCGGATTACAAAATATTCGAAACACAGGAAGAAAATTAAATGAAGGAACTATTCTGTCACAAACTATCAATAAAACATCGATGTAGACGACATAAGACAACTATTGAAATACTAGTAAACTGATATCCTTTAAATTGACGACTAAATTGCAAGAAACCAGCCCACAGTCTAGCAGCAGTTCTGAGAATGAACTCAGCTCTGAGGGCCGCCATGCGCATCCCATGCACAAAACACAAATCAGCCAGTTCACCCTATTTTTGGTATAATTTCAAAGACAATCATTTTTCTTTAGCATCCAAAATGTGTAGCAGTCTCCCACTTTTGTAGGTGTGCAATGTTGCATCTAGTGCCTTTAAAAATGTGGGTGGGAAAGGAAGTCTTTACCGCAGTACTTATTTTAAAGGCAAGCCATGAACAAGTCTCCTCTATTCACCTTTTTTCTTGTTTCTTTACCACACTCTTGCATTTTTTAACTACACTACTTTACTACGATTTATTCAACTATTGCATTATGGCAATGGGAAAATTAATATGTGGATTCTGCAAGGCTAGAATAGCATATACCTGTCATTATAAACACTTCAAACAAAAGCATGGCGGAAATATAGATGCATATGTCCAGAGAGTAAATGAAAAAAATGGCACCGACTACACTGCAAAGGAATTAGGTATGATAAAGTTGTGGGTGCCTCAGCCGGGAATTACATTCGTTGAGATGGATCAATTATCAAATCCAGAAAAGTGGGGAATTTGATGTTTGTCATTATGACGCCTTTTAGCCCGGTTTCTGACAGAGCTAACTATGTTGTAAGATTGTGTGAACTAGGTAAGACATTACTGACCATATATCAAGTATTTATCATATCTAGGATTATGTTATCTCTGAGTCGCCAGCACTCAGACAGCATATAAAAAGACCATCTGGCCAGTAACATGTTCGTTAAAACCCAATTTTTAACAGTGAACTGTTACTTCATATAACACTTTCCATTCTACAATACTTTACAGTTATTAGGTTTAACAATGTCTACACCTTATTTTCAATGTCACCTCTGCGGTAAAATATACCTCTCAGAATATAAAGTAAATAAACATGTCTTTCTTAAACATCCAAAGTAATTGTGATGTCTAGACGAGGCTATACAAGTTTCAGAATGTCTGCGCGAATATTGATATTGGAGGCTCGGCAAGCAAGGCATGGTCAAAAGGTCGTTTCGAATACTTTTTTATGATAATGTTTTTGCGCATCTAGCAGATACAAGCTCCTAGCAAAATGTCTGTGGTTTTATATAGACTAATAAATGAATGTTATCAACTATTATTGTGTAAATTAAAGTTTAATAGATAGCTAAAGTGTTGTATGTATGTCTTATATTGGATAAAAATTTCATTAAGCTAACAGTGCTATGACAGTATATAAAAAGACTGCTGTAGTGTAGTATTTTTGTAGAAAAATTGAACTTATTTTAAAGTCATTACATTTTTATACTACATTTGTGGTAGCACCTCTTTATTTATTATATATTTATTTTGATTATGGCGGACCAGGCTGGCCGAGAGTTAGCCAACTTTTCGCAGGCTGTTCGTAGCCATCCACGGTTTACTGGGAATAGCAAGGGCATATCCTTTGATGGGTTGGAAGAAGTTCTGAGGGGCATCTTTCAGACTATGCAAATCCAGGATGCTGTACGTCAGGCATCACTAGCCACATTTATGCTTGACTTCAAGGTTTTGCAGAGCTGGTCTGGCTTCTGTCGGAGTGAAAAATGGTCAGTACAGCAACTTTGGACCAACTACTGGCATTTCTGAAAGCAACTTACAATTCGATTAGCTCGGCATATCAAGCACTGGATGAGCTGGTAGCATTGTCATTCAATGTTGGGGAGGACCTTCCTACCTTTAACCAAAAGGCCGACAATCTGCTATCACGGGCCAACTCCCCAGCCAACCAAGCTGCTCTTGTGTTGAACTACTATCAAGGTACTATCACTATTATAATATAAATATAGTTTGCTTTGAAAGAAGATGGGTTATACTATGAATATATTACAGAATAGCTTGCCCTCTTATATGTTTTCAGAGCTCTGTTGGCACAGGGAAAACCTAATCCAATATATGATATATCATAGATGTATGATACATGAGACATGTGGCTTAATTTACATGATCATACAACATAGAATGTGAGAAAACAAGCCAGTAAAAGTATCCTGGAAGTATTAACCAGTTATCAATTATGAAATAATTATAAACATGAAGACACTGCTTTACAAGAGAACATTTAAAAGAGTAAACTTATTCTTCGATTCAATAAATGGAAAACTAACCAAAGAGAACTATTTCTTATCGCGACTGTCCCACCTAAAGTATTCCTTAGGCTCAAACCGATTGAGCTGACGGCTCGTTTGTCTGACAGAATCTCTGTCACAGAACACCTGAGAAAAACTGGTAAATTTGTGTCCTTTAAATAGTTCAAAAGTTTGCAATAAAAGCTGTTCATCAGTTGGCCGTTGTTTTGAGAATGGTCTCAGCTCTGATCACCATCAAATCAAGCATAAAACATAAAGCAACCAGTTCTCCCTAGTTTTTTGTATTATTTCAAAGGAAACCATTTTTTGCTAGCATCCAAAATGTATGGTGTGCAATGTTGCACCCAATGCCTTTTAAAAAAGTGTGGGAAGGGAGAAAGACTTTAGTGCAGCCTTTATTTTAAAAGGCAACCATTTTTCTTTAATGTTCAAATGTATGGCAATCCCCTGCTTTTGTTGGTGTGCAATGTTGCACCCAATACCTTTTAAAAAAAAGTGTGAGAAGGGAGAAAGACTTTAGTGCAGCCTTTATTTCAAAGACAAGCCATGAACAAGTCTCCTATGTTTGCTTACACAGCTTTCTCTGTTTTGGAAGAATGGGGAAGGATAGGATGACTTTAATTAGCAAAAGGAAACACCTTTACCAAAGCTAGCTTAATGAAAAACCTATTGCTTGTTCAGCCTTTTCTCTAGTCGAAAACTGGCAGCACCTCTGATAAAAAAGAATTACAGTGTGGGTTATGCAGTACTAAGTTTGCACTTGACATGTGTAATTACCACTATCATTGGTCACATGGCAACACTTTTAGTAAGTTTATTCAGGAGCTGAATACAGCAAATGGCACTGATTATAGTGCAGAAGATTTGGGTATTGTAAGATCTAGTAATTCCGATGTATCTGAAGATGAGTCCGAGTCTGAGACCAAGCCCAGGAAATATCGGTTTTGATGCATTGATATCCATACCTGTGTGCTGCCCATTTGCCTGTGCTCATATAGTTTATTTTACCATTCTATCAGTGTTAACGCCAAGCATGCTATTGTCTTAAACATATTTAGCATTTGCTGACTATTTTTAAAATCTAAATCTTGGAAATGTTGTATTTTACGATTTTATTTTACGATTTTATTTGACGATTTTATTTGACGATTTGTGTAATAATACGATACTGAAGAGAAAAGAAAGCTAACTCTGATGAGAACGCCATCCCGACTATATCCCTACGCAATCTCCTGATCCGGTATCCAACAGAAATATAGATAAACTTGGCAATAAATATTAGTTTAACAAATCAAATAAACAATAGTGTGAGAACTGTTTACAAATGATGTTATGAAATCTGTGGGTGTCTATATAGCGTGGTTGTGTAGGGCTTGGTGTGAGGATCAGGGTGGACGAGCCACCAACAAACAAATGGTTATAAAGCAGGAAGTAGCTCTTGCTCAACAGTCATTTGTTAGTTTGTTTTCAAAGTTTTTTCATCTTAAAGTTGTAGTGTTATCTGTGATCTCTTTGTCATTTTCAAAACTACATATCTGTTGATAAATTTTAAAGAACTAGATAGCATGAGTCTTACTGCAAATGAACACACTGTTATCAAAAACCACTGCAGCCACAGTCGGCAATGATAAAGTGGTTTTCGATGATGATGTGCTCAAATTCAGTGAGATTCATTGCTTTTGGAAGCACTTTAAATTTTTCACAAATGCGTGGCTTTAAAAAGGACAAAGGTATCACTGCCAACAGGGGCACGTTTTTGATTGTATTCTAACTAAAAGCGTAGCTTAAAGGCATTACTAACTAGATAGGTTGTCCAATAACTAATCTCAGAACGATTTCACAGTTGCATAAAACCCCATACTTTTTGGTGGCATGGCAAATAACAATTTTTATGCAAATAAAAAAATTAAAATAGCCAATCAACTCTATCTTTTCATACAATTAATCGATACATATACCAAAACAATGTCACTGGTGCGCAAAGGGCTGATCGCAATAGTCGGCACAACAGGAGTAGGCAAATCGCAGCTGGCGATTGAAATAGCGCGATCCGTAAACGGCGAGATAATAAACGCCGACGCGCTCCAAGTATACAAAGGTTACGACATAATAACCAACAAAGTAACCCCATCCGAAATGCACGACATCCCGCACCACTTGCTGGGAACCGTCCGCGTGCACCACGAGTACACAGTCCAGGAATTCGAGCGCGACGCGTTACAAAAAATAACCGAAATACATTCCCGCAACCATGTGCCTATCCTAGTGGGCGGCACCCACTATTATGTGCAAAGCGTAATGTTTGGCAAATCACTTGTGCGCCAACCTCGGTTAGACCCGGATTTGCGCAAGTTTGAGCGCCAAAACGAGCACAAGTCGAATATTGAGCTGTGGCACGAGTTGCGGGATAAAGATCCGGTGATGGCCGAAAACTGGCATGCGAACAACCGGCGCAAAGTGCTGCGCAGCTTGGAAGTTTTGCACACGACAGGGCGGAAGCATAGCGAGTGGGTGCGGGAAACAGAAATGGCGCGCAAGAATGAAGATGTGTTGAGGTTTCCGTCGTTGCTGTTGTGGCTCCATGCGGATACAAAGGAGCTCAACGAGCGGCTGGACTCACGAGTGGACTCGATGGTCGGCCGTGGAATGTTTGATGAGCTCGAGCAACTGGGCCGCGAAATGCACGAGCAGGGCGTGGACACTTTGTGTCGAGAGGACTTTTCGACAGGCGTCAAACAAGCAATCGGGTTCCGCGAGTTCCAGCCGTATTTCCATGCATGTCATACAAATGCTCCAGACGTAGATGCTCACAAAGCTGCCGGAATCGTTGATATGAAGACGTCGACGCGGCGCTACGCCAAACGCCAAATCTCGTGGCTGCGCAACAAACTCGTGCCCGAGTGCCAAACAACGCTTGACAAAACACGACACGCTCGAGTGTTTGTGCTCGACGCGACTGACCTCACCCAATGGAACTCGAGTGTGCGCGATGCGGGGTTACGGCTAACTCGGATGTTTCTCGCAGGCGACGAGTTGCCCGACCCAGCATCGCTTTCGCCCGCCGCTACGGCGTTACTAGCTGATGTTAAAACGCCAAACTCGGTGTTGGCGTGGAAGCGGCATTTGTGTAGCGTGTGTTCGACAAAGGATGTGCAGGTGTGGTTGAATGGCGATGATGAGTTTCAGCAGCATCAGCGATCGCGTCGACACCGGCGAAATGTGCAGTGGCAGCGCAAGAATGCACGGGAAGAACAAGCAGATAATAACGGCTCTGTCAAGGCCACTCAGGAGGATCATACAGATAATAACGACTCTGTCAAGTCAGAGCAGGGAGAAACAAGCATATAATGTTGATTTACAAATCAAGGTTATCTCTGATGTTTAGCAACGTATTTCTCTTTACCAATATATCTAGCATTAGAATACCCAAACAACATTACCATGGTTTACACTTTTGCACAAAAGAACACTGAATAAGACGGAGCAATCAAAACTGCGGACCATACTATGGACATTTACCTTGATCCAGCCAGATTATTTAAACTGTAATCTAGTATGTGGTTTGTGGCAGACAGTGTAAAGTATGTGTTTTTGTGATGCAAATAATTCTTGTCTCTTCGAAAGAGACCTTGAAGTTCGGAGAGGAAATCCAGTCTTGTGTTGAGAGACTTGGTAGTTGGAAGAAAAACCAAGTCTCTTAGCACGAGACTTGGTAGTTTGGAGAGAATCCCCATTTTTCATGAACCCCACTTTTTCGAGCCCCATTCCCCACGTTGGGTCCTCTAGTTTTTCTATTATTTTTTTATAGTAGCAGACTAGCATTATTTATTTGGTCCAACTCTTTAGCACTGCAACATGTCAACCATAAATTATTTACATGCAAACCACATTTATAATGCAAAGGTAATTACAGCTTGGATTATAACGAACAGCAAATCCACAGTACAAACAGTTGGGGACAGTCAAAAGAAGACTTTACAAGCGGCAAAAGTCTCATTCATAAAAATAATTAAGACTATAGCAAAAGACAGGAGGTCTTGCTGCTGTTTGGGGCGACGAGGAAAGGAAAAAGCGTGTATATTTTAACAAACGGGAATAAAAACTGGAGAATGTGTCGTGGAGATGGCAACATTTTCTTTATTAATAAATTTATTCTTTTATAATAATTTATATTAATAGACGTAAGAAATGATTAATTGCGGAGATTTTTGTACAGCTTGTGGAAACGACGGGTGCTCACAAGAGTGTTTCAAAGCAGACAACGGCTACTATGCACCGAGTTCGCAAAGTTACACCTCTTATGTACCGAATCCGCGTAGCTATCACACCTCTTATGTACCGAATCCACATAGTTATTACACCTATTACTTGTAAATAAACCAATAAAACACTAGCCAAGACGAGACGGTGCAGTGACCCGGCCATAGTCCAGGAGCAAACTCGTATACGAGTTTTCATAAATGCACAGCAAATCTTCTTCGAGTTCGGGAATCGAGTCGATAACGCTATCCAGAGCCGTGTCTTCTTCGCCCAAGCAGCCAATATCGCGGGGGAACGAGTCTTGTGGGTCGAGTTCGGGCGGCAACAGGGGAGCCGGTTGCAGCCAAAAGTCGCCCTCTCCGCCCAGTTCACGGACACCGAGGGCGTTAATCGTAGTGACATTGTCGGTTGGATGAGTTGAAAGGGCGGGAAGAGCAGTCATCACGGGCAGTGGAGCAGGTGCGCACGCAGTGTCGACACTCGTTTGCAGGGGGCCACAGGCGGGAATAGAGCATGTGGGAAGAGCCGGAGTGCATGCGGTTACTGGCCAGCCCAGGCCCACAGAAGTAGCAGCTGGGTCGTCCGACGAGTCGGCGCTGGTAATGGATGGCAGCCACGATGGCACCTCGCCAACGCTGAGCCCCGAGCCGATGTCGGCGGACATACTGGGTCCAGGCGCCACAGTAACCGAGTCGCACACATCAACCGAGTCGACTGGCATAGAGTCAGACGGCATAGGCCGTCCTGGGAGCAACGCCGGATGGCGCGACACTCCCGCCGCAACGCCAATGGCCCGGCTCCTCCGCAACGCCGAGCACGGCGCTCTTAGCGCATACGCAACAATGCGGTCGTACATTGTGTGCAGCCTCGCCGCCAATCCGCCGTACCGCAGCTCAAGCGTTTCCCAGCCAAACGGCTTGTAAATACGCATCCACCGTGCTCTATGGTACAGCCACAGCTCACGCTGTGCCTCGATCAATGGGCGCAGCCTGGTTTCGGCTACTTGCAAGAGTGCAGTGCGGTCGCCGGCTTTGTAAGGACGAGCAAGACGGTCGCGCAAATTGCACTTTAGCGAGAGGACGCGGGCCAACAGCCCGGGCATGCGGAGCAGCCGGTTGAGCGGGTACCGCGTGGAAGGCGCGAGAGCGCAGTCGAGCAGGCGAGTGGCGGTACAAGCGTAGTGTTCGTCGAGAGCGAGCCCTGTGTACTGTGGGCTCATAAACGAAAGCATGGGGTCTTCCCACAACAGCCATTTGCTCATATTCGACGGCATTTGCGTCCGCATATCAGTCGCTTGCGGCAGCTCATCCACGCTGCTGGCGGCCATCCAGTCGCCCAGCGAGCCTCCACATATGGCGGCAAACGCATTCTCCATAAACGCAGCATCGATCTCGTGCTTGTCCGTATGCGCATGGTTGGCCACATACAGCATCACCGGCAGCGCGGAGAAAAAGTCGCACTCATTACCTTCGTCGCCCCAAATCGTCAGCATAAAGCTCGAGACTCGGCCCGAGTCAGACTTTGCCGCGACGAGGCTGGCGCGGTTCGACTCGAACGAAAACGGCACGTGGCACCAGAGCCGACTCCACGTCCACGCGCCTCCCGCCATCCACGGGCGCTCGCAGCCCAGTTCTTTGTGCTGCTGGATCTTGCGAGCATAAATCTCGGGCTGCGTGTGATAGTAGTCCCAAAACACCAGATCAATGTCAGATGGAATGCCCTCGACTCGACTCAGTGCTTCGGCGGGGTTGTTGCTCTGGTCGTAATATGCGTACAGCGCGTTGTTCTTGGCGGCCAGGCAGAACAGCATATCTGACCAGATCATCGCGCGAAGCCCCAACTGGGCACAGATCGCATGTACGCGGCCCAAGTGCTCGACAAAAATCGCAGTGCCCTCAACTTGGCCGTACAGCCCGCGGAACCTTCCTTCGCCCACGCCGTATGCCTCGTCCATGCCAATGTGGATGCGCTTGGACCGCAGCGGCGCACTCGCCGCCTTTATCAGCTTTTCCAAAAAGGCGTAAGTTTCGGGCGCGCGACTCAAAATCACCTCATTTGTGTCGCGAAGCCCAGCGTAGCGTGGCCACTGCAGCATTTGCCCCAAATGGCCCAGCGTCTGGATGCACGCCACCACTTCGATGCCCATCGCAAATGCGTAATCGTCGATTGAGCGCAGCTCGTCTTGCGTGTATCCGCCGCGCAAGTACCCGAAGAACGGCTCGCCCTCCACTTTATATGTGTCTTCGGTGTACAGCTGCAGCATCGTGTACCCCATAAGCGCCATGTTTCGCAGCATTGCCCGCACACTGTTCACGCTGAGCACGCCGTTACGGCTGCAGTCAATCATCAGCGCAAGCGTCTCAAACTGCGCCTGCTCGGCGATTGTAAAGTCGGGAGTACGTAGCGCATCTGTGTTGTTTAGCGCAGCTACTTCGGCTGCCCGGGCTGCGGTCAGCACTTGTCCGAGCGCTCGAAACGCATCGACTGTGCGGTTGTAGCGCACAGTTATCTGCGGCGCCTGGCCTGCTGCTATGCTGCGCACATCGAACGTGCCTGATGCCACGTCCTCGGTGTGTTCAAACCGCACGTTCCACACATGCTCTGCTGGTGCACTTCCAGCCCGCACAAAATACGCCACGTTGTGGCTGCCGATTATCTGCTGCAGCCCTTGCCGCAGATGCTCGGGCGCCCCGTCTATATCCACTGCAAGATTAACACCAATCGGGTCCTGCAGCACACGTGGTGCAGGGTCCTCGTACGGCGTGCTAATATGCATGGGCGATGCGCCGTCCTCCATTTTCTGTTTCTTGCGGGACGCCGTCGTTGCTCCAAACGGCTCGTGTGACGACGTCCTTTGTGCTTTCTGTACCGCTTGTGCTGGAGACGGCTCGTGTGACGTCGTTGGCTCAGTTGGCTCGTGCGGCGTCTCTTGTTTGTGTCCTTGTCCTCTAGTACCTGCCAACACGGTTTATGAAATAATGTAAAGGTTATACAAAAACTGAAAGCTTCAAAGAAAAAGTGTGCTTGGTATACTAGTGCTTGATGAAAGAAAAAGTGCACTGACCAGAAAAGAAAAAATAGGTGATTTAGCTTTTTGCTTTTAACCCCGTGCCCCTAATCCATATTGTGACGTCACCGAACCGTCATTGCCCAAACCTTACTTCTCAGGCGGCAGTACTTTGACAAACTCATTGCTCTATATTGAGCACATGATATAGTTGGTATCCTGATTATAATGCTAACCAAAGGTAATAAAGAGTATTCAAGCAAAACACATGTTAAATAAAAATGAATAAATGAAAAAGGTTGTGCCTCTCAACCAAACCTCAAGATAAACCCCTAAATCTCTACTCTTCTTCAGCAGTAGCCAGCCAGTGGGCAAACGGCCGCATCGCCGCAACTTCTGGGGCACAGTCGCTTCGAGTACGAGCATCGAACCACTGCAAAAACACGTCCTCGTCCAATAACGACTCGCTATACAACGCGCCCAGTACTTCGGAAGCCCGTTTCTGCCACACCGGCTCGGCCAGTACGCGCTGCCAGGCGTTGAGCAACAGGGGCTGATCCCGTGTGCGACCTGCTATTTTGGTCAACAGCTCTGCGTTGCGCGCAATCGCATCGGCCGCACTGTTTGGATGGGAAGCGAATAGAGCAGGTATGACTACGTGCAGTAGTTGTTGCTTGGTCAGGTTGTTGCGGAACTCGATATGCGTGATTTCTTTGAGCAGTGCGTGCTGGGCCAACGGCTGGCCTGCAGAGCCGCGAGCGATGGCCGTGGCTAGCTCCGACGATAAACGGGCCTCCAGCTCGGCGGCGCGGTTCGTAGGACGCGGTGTGTCGGCCAACGGGCTGCCCATTTCTTTCAGATCGTGTCCCGTAACTTCCACAACTTTGATCCACGGCTTGTCGCTCCGCGCCGTCTTTTGCGGGCGGTTAGAGCTCGGAACTTTCTGGGCAATTGGCGTCGCCAGCGCAGCAGCCGGCTGCGGCCCATCATTGGCCCCGTCGTCGCTCGTCCACACGCTGCGCCCCGCGCGTTCTTCAAACGGGCTCCGCCGCCACGTCTGCATTGTGCTGCCGTCTGATCTATGCGTGTTTAGATCTGATCGGTGAGCGTTGGGATCTGATCGGTGTGATCCTTGATCCGCCCACGTTGCGCTTTGCTCTGGCGTTCGCGGCGCATATTGCGGCTCGCGTGGTGTGCGCGGCGTCACTGGCTCGGGCGACACACGCAGCTCAGCCTCGCCGTGCGCAAACTGGCACTTTTCGCCGTACGGGCACTCGCCCAGCTCACCGAACCGCTGGCACAGCCGTGTCTTGTACAGCGGATTCGCGTTGAACCGCGAACCGCTTGCGCCGTGGCTGCGATTGTACGAGTCGTCGGTACGCAGCGGCGGCGGCGGCTGCGACTCGCGAACGCGTAGCTCGCCGAGGCCGTGTGCAAACACACACTTGTGGTGGTACGGGCATTCGCCTTCCTGCTCGTACTTTTCGCACAGCTTGGTTTTGTACCGAGGGTTGTCTTGTGCCCGAGCACGCCCCGCATCTCCGTCTTGCCGACCGGTATCCTGCCACTCTCCACGCCTGGTATCCTGCCGACCGGTCTCCTGCCACTCTCCGCGTCTGGTATCCTGCCGCCCATTATCCTGCCACTCTCCGCGTCTGCTCTCCTGCCGCCCATTATCCTGCCACTCTCCACGCCTGCTCTCCTGCCGCCCACCCCGCGTGTCACCCAGCGACATCCTTCCCATCCTCGCCTCAATGCCGCCCGACCGCGCCGCCCGCCAGCCATCGCCTTCCTCCCGCCCCACCAGCCTGTCCCGCATATCCTCAATGTACTTCTCTGCCGACGTCAATATGTTCTGCATGCTCTGAAACACCACCCGCTCCAGCGCCTGCTCGAGCGAACACCACTGGTGCTTCACGCCTGCTCCGTCCGACCGCACCGCCGCGCGCCCCACAGCGCGCGCCAGAAAATACACCACTTGCTTGGGCTGCACCCCGTCCACGTACTTTAGTTCGGCACGAAATGCCTCGTCTGCGTCCATGTCGTGTGCCCGCAATCCTGTCACGTCCATTGTCTCGCGCACCGCACACCTATTTAACGCATATAAACAGCTTAGCCTTGCTCACTATATCCCTGGTTGGTACATTATACACAGTGCTTACTTTAGCTCGTCTTCTGTCCCGGACGTACGCCCCTTGGGCGGGTACCAGTGCCGGTGGTTCTCGTACGAGTCATTCAGCAGCAAGTACTCAATCGGCTTGCGCGCCGAAATCCGGTAGATTAGCAGCCCTGCCAGGTTAATTACGCTCATCGTGCTCTACCCGTCCCAGTGCCTCTAAACTAAACCTCAATAAAAGAAGTGTATGCCTCTCAACAGCCTCAAAGAGAAAGAATTGGCGCAGAATTGAATGTCCCAAGGAAAAAGGAAAGAAAAATGATTTGGTCAAACCACCTAGTCCAGGAACACGTTTCACGTGATTCTAATGGCTCACGCGGACCACGATTTTGCCAGTAAACTTTGCCTGTTCCATAAGCCGGTGCGCGTCCTTTATCTCCTCCCAGTCAAACACCTTGAATATGTGCCACTGAGCAGTCCCGTTCTCAATCATCGGCAGCACATGCGTTTGGAACTTGTCGCGCAGCGTGCGCTGGTACTCGAGCGACCTGCTTCTCAGACTCGATCCCTCAATGCGCAACCGCTTAAACAACATGGGAGCCAAGTTCACTTGCTCAACAACAGCTCCGCCCATTGTGCCTTGCAGCGACATACGTCCGTCCTGAGCCAGTGCATCGATGTTGTCGGCAAAGTAGCTGGCCAAAAGATAGTCGCAAACAACGTCAACGCCCCGGCCCCCAGTTTCCTCACGAACAACATCTTTGAACTTTTGCTCATGGTAGTTGATCAGATGCGTAGCGCCCAGTTTGCGGCAGTACTCGAGTTTCTCAGAACTGCCGGCGGTGACGAATATACGCCGAGCATTTGCCATGCGAGCAAGCTGGATGGCCGCTGTGCCCACGCCGCCAGCTGCTGCGTGGATCAAAATGTCTTCGCCTGGCTGTAATGCCCCGATATAGTGCACGGCCTGGTATGCTGTGTACCAGCACTCGAGGAGCGATGCCGCCATGTCCATGGACAATGAGTTTACGGGCAACGCGGATTGCTCGTCGATTGTTGCATACTGGGCGTACGCACCGCCGTACATGAGGCCGAATACGCAGTCGCCTACGTTGAACCGACGGGCATGAGAGCCCTGCTCGACTACAACTCCGGACATCTCGACGCCGAGAATAGGTCCGGCTGACGGAGGCAACGGGTATTTGCCCTCGCGCTGCAATATATCCATTCGGTTCAGCGCAAAATAGTGGATCTTCACCAAAACTTCGTTGGCTGCCGGCTGTGGTCTCGCCGTCGTGCCAATATACAGCTCATCCACGCCTCCTGGCTTGTCCTGAAGCACCGCTTTCATCTGCAACGCCATATTATAAAAATGAATGATAAAGCTGGGGAAGAGAAAGTGCGGAGATTAGTAAGCACAAATTTAGCATTCATTTTATATCTGCTAAAATTAAAAGCTAAGATTTGCGGTACTCGATACGGTCCACGATGACCTCATCGTTGACCAACTGGTACACATACGCGACAACATCCTGGCCTATCTTCATCTCCATCAACACAAACGACGGGATGGGGTCGGCTTCCACCGGACTAAACGCGCCCGTAACACTGCCTGGATTAATAAAGAATCTCCCTTGCTCCTCATACGCCTCGAACCGATGCGTACTTCCAGTAACCAACACATCCACATTCATTTGCCGTGCTGTCGCCGCCAGTGTGTCAACATCGCCGTGCGCCGGCACCATATAGTGTCCGTTTATAAGCCCGATGCATAGCCCTTCCTCCATTAGCCGGTGCGACACTGGGTAGTTTTGCGCCTTGTCGTCGAACTCGCCGCGGACAATGTATACCTCGGGCGTTATGCTGCGCAAGTACTCGAGAGTTGCGCGGTCGGTTAAATTTCCTGTGCACAGAATCTTGTCGATTTTGCCAGGGACCAAGAGTTTGCGGAACTTTGCGGGAATGTCGGCCGCCCGCTGCGGAATGTGAATGTCGCCCAAAACTAGTACCAGCGTCATTGTGTCAACTAAAAATATAAGTAAAGAAGAAAAACACCTTTGGCATAAACAGAAATCGAGTCAAAAGCTTGGCTTCGAAACCCCAGCCCCTTGGCTGAGCAACTATGCAAACTAACCTGCCAGCTGAGCAATACAAAATATATTCACTAGACCATGAGACAACATTATAAAAGAAAAACATGTGTAAGAGAGCGACGAGGAGAGGAAGCACTGTCTCACATCGTCATGTTGTCTTCGAACCACTTGTTGCGCTCGTACTTTGTGCCGCCCGGAGCAGTCGGGTACTTGTACGGCATCGGGTGCTCGTACTCTTCCAAAACATCTTCCGTCTCACGCAACAACTGCTGCACCCGCACCGGACTCGACTCGCCGCGATTGGCTTCAAACTCGGCCCGGATTTGCAACGCAATTGGCCGCCACGTCGCCCGATTAGGATACCAGTCGAGCGACGTGCTAAGCGCCTTTTTGTACAGACCACGCACGTAGCTTCTGTGCACTGACATTTTTATTGTGCTAAAGTGCCGCCGCCTAAAATCAAACCTAATGAACCACGAATTAAACACGAGCAAGAAAAACGTTTCTTTATCTCAGGTTTAAAATCTAAATGATTGATCGGCTCGAGCCGAGTTATCGAGCCGCCGCTTGGGTTCCCGCATTCAGCAACTAAAGCCTCGTGCTTGGTAGATGGAAACTTGTTTGGTGTTTGACTTTAGCTCCTTGTTTGTGCGTACATATTACCTTTTTATTTTATTCTCTTCTCGGAAACGACATTGCCGCCAATGACAGACGCGAAGGACGATGAGCAGCGGAATGTGGAGTACATTCTTCTGGCCGAGTTTGATATTGACCGTGGAGCCATCCTCAAGCACCAGTATCCGCGGCCAACCGGAGCTGACGACTCGTACGTACAGGTTTGGAGTAGAGCTAAAGCGGACAGTATATGCTAGCATAGACTAATGCTATGCCAGCTCAGACTAATGCTATGCCAGCTCAGACCAATGCTACCCCAGCTCAGACTAATGCTATGCCAACTGACATGTTTATTTACGGGTAGGCACCTGGCAGAACTGATGCTGCCTGATGGAGCTCATGCGCGCGAGAGCGACTGGACAATGTTTTTTCTCAACCAAAAGGCGCCAGACGACGAGGGACAGGTGGCCTCGGACGGACCGCCACTACTTTATGTGCTAAATCTGGTTCGTACAAAACACGACAAAGAAGTGCGGCGCGGCGCAATTGTTAAGGCAATGGCGGTGTGTACACGGCATCGGTTTATCCACATCTACCAGGCAATTCTGATGCTGGCGCTGGAGAACTACTACCGTGTGCCCACAGTCGACACACTGGCTGAGCTGTACAAGTCGGTCAACCAAATGGACCTGTCGTGCATGCCCCAGCTGAGCCGCCACGAAACAACCATTTTGCGGTTCTCAGACGACCAGAACATGTTTGAAGAGCGGTTCGTGCAGCTCGAGGCCGAGCGGCGGCACGGCAACACACTGGCACGCGATGCGGGGCGGCTCGATGCGCCGCACGACCCAGCGCTGGCTGAGCTGGGCATGTCGGCCAGCGAGGACTCGGCGCGGCGCGGAGGCGACTCGAGCCGCCGTGGGACGCGCAACAAGGACCGGCGGTTCTTTGACACAGAGATTGTGTACTCGGGCGTCAAGCTGCCGATTCGCGTGCCAATGACAGTGTATCCGGAAGAGATCAGCGACTTTTCGCTGATTCAGCTGCTGACGACGTTTGCCGGCGGGCTGGCGGCGCCTTCGGGCAAAGCCACGCACCCGCATCTCGAGTCGAGCGGGCAGTACACACATCCGATTGTGCTGCTGATGAACGGACTGTTGACGCAAAAGCGTGTTATTTTCTTGGGCCACGGCAAACCGGCCGGCGAAGTGGCCAACTACGTGCTGGCGGCAGTAGCCCTGGGCAGCGGCGGCGGCGGCGTATTGCGCGGCTTCGCCAACCGCACATTTCCGTACACAAACCTGACCAATCTCGACACGCTGCTGTCGTTTTCTGGGTACATTGCCGGCGTAACCAACCCTGCATTCGAAGAGCATCCCGAGTGGTGGGACCTGCTGTGCAACATCAACACCGGCAAAATATCCGTAAGCTCCGCCCTGGCCGTACCGCCAGCTGCTCACGCAAAGTCCCAGGCCGATGCGCTGCGCCGCAGCCTGGACTCCGTATCACTGTCGCGCAACCGCTCGTTTTCGTCGCGCGACGGCAAGCCCGACAAGTGGAACAACCTCGACACCGAGTTTGTGCAGGACCTTATGCTGGCCATTGAGCGTCACTATGGCGAGGTGGCTATTCGCGCCAAGGTTGAAAACTACGTGCGCCGCTTTATGTCGCTGGTGCCGCTTTATGAGTTTGAGCGCACCGGAACGACCCAGCTGGGCGACCCAGCCCACATTGCTGCTTCTGCCGACAAATCCGATGGCTACTCTATTTCGCCTGGCGACAAAGAGTCTCGCGACCACGAAATCGCCTTCTACCAAAGCCGCATCGAAGGGTTCATCGGCACCCAAGCCTACCACTACGCAGTTGCCGACTACCAGTCCATGCAGTCCAGCTGCTTTATCCGCGGCATCGATATTGCACACATGGTATACTGTTTGCGCAACTCTACCAATCTTGACGTGAACGAGGTCGAGGCCATTTATAAGCGTTTGGACGAGCAAGTGGTTACCGATGAGCAGGTTACTGAGCTGCTGGCATCGCTGCCGCAAAGCCAAGGCGGGTTGCAGCCGCTCGCCTATGGTTTCTACCACCCTTCGCCGGCCATTCGTCTGTACACTGTGCGCTTGTTTGAAAAAATCGAGGGCAACTTGGCCGGCACCCGCTACGTACGCAGCACAAACTTCTTCCACCAGTGCGCGTTTAGCAATCTCCGCTATGCATTCTCCTGCTAACCCGTTTTATTTTATTTTTATTTGCGCTTACTCCCCACGTCCTCGCTCCTTTTATATCTTTTGAATTGAATAATAACATGTGGATAAATTGATCGGAATTTTCTACGGATAAAACAACGGTCTCGGAGTAGAAACTGACTCCGTTATTTTTAATTATAAAGCTTATTTCTGTGGATGCTGCATGTGACTGGTCAAAAATTACGTCCTTTCACGTTCAACCGCATCTGCCTATTCGGAACATCTCAATAAAAAACACCCGCTCGAAACTGCCGCAAATAAAATTAATTGAAAAGTAGCTCTTGCACCGTTTCCTGCCGAACCCAAGTTTTTATCTCTCCATCTATTAAACAATATTCATAAAATGTCTGTATCCATGCACCCGACTCTTCAAAAACGCTTTGCGTCGTTCACCGATCTAACCCCGATAGAGTTCCACGCACTGTGGGGCCACTCGGACGCCCAGTTTCTCGAAGGCCGTATGCTCCACTCCCTCATCCTCAACCAACCACAATACTGGCTCTCCATCCCCGACCGCACGCTCGCCGGGCTATGGACGTTTGGCCCTAAATTTCACGGTCGCGTCCAAGAAACCACATTGTTGACAATGATCGACGACGTGACAGGCGAGCTCGCATACCATGTATATTTGGCAACACAAACCGATAACAAGTATATTGGGTTTACCGTCAACTTGCGGATGGACAAACACACAAATGTTGGAGCTGTGGCCCGGGAGTTTTACTTTGAAGCCCAGGCGGTTGATGTGGAGGGCCGGAAAGTCGGTGTCGAGTGTCGTGTGTTTGATGCACGGACGAGCGCTGTGTTGATGACTGCACGTGCCATGTTTGTGTTTATGTCGCTTGCACAAATCTCAAAGAGGTCAGCCAACACACAAAGTGTCCCGTATGAGATGCAACCACAAATATCTAGTTCTTGTGATATTGACACGGACTTGCGCGGCCTCGACCGCGTTATGAACTTTTTGCCGCCCAACACAGTAACCCATTCAAATGGTTCTCTCAACACGCACACTCGAACATTGGTGGTTGGGCTTGATTTTGGCCCAAATATCAGCGGCCCGCCCATATATGTACATGGCGGTATACTTGCTACTGTTCTTTACAACGCGAGTGAGCTCTTGTTTGCCAAATCTTTGGGTGTTGAGGATGATTTGATTAACGCATCGGTTCGTGATGTGAACTACTACAAGGGCGTTCCGCTCGAATGCCGCAACGTTACGATCGATGCGAGTGTTGAGACACAAGACGAGAAACAAGTTGTTGTTTTTGCCAAGCTCATGCAAGGACCGCACGTATTCACCACACTCAAAACCACCTTTACTTTGCAATCATCCACGAGCAGCAAGCTGTAATCTGAAATAAAAATAGAGTAACAAAATTAATCAACTTTTGCATCAACTGTCGCTCTCTGTGTGGTTGGAACTAACAGACTCTCCGTCTTCGTTCCCCATAACAAAATCAGAGAGCCGGATCCGCTTCCCGTCCCTCACTACAAATGCATCGCCTTTGCCCCACCGGTACTTTATGTCTGACTCTTGGTGCGTGTTGCCCAGATGCTCGCATGCGTTGGTCCACCACTCTTGCGGCCGCCGCACTTTGCGCCCTGACCGCGTCACCGATGAAGTCACTTTGGGCTCCCTGTACTGGAACCCTTGCCCCCCTGCCTTCCGCTTTGGCGTTGTTGTTCGTTTAGGTGTCTGATATGTTGTCTTTTTGGAGCTGGCCGGCCCTGGTTTCTCGGAGCTGTCCGCATCTCCATCCGCATCACCGCCCATATCTTTGTCCACATCTCTGCTCTCAGTCGATTCGAGCTGTGACACTCTGTCTGAGCGTTTGGCTACGCGCTCAATAATCACCAACGGCTCCATATCCCAATCCTCTGACCACCACTTGCCCCGCTTCGCCGATACCTTTGTCGGTGTCGAATCGGCATCACTGTGAGGCTTGGGTGTCTTTCTGGCAGTTCGCTTGGTCGTCGAACCTGTGGGAGGTCTGGCCCGCCCAGCTGGTGCCGATCTTGGCGCCCTTGCCACCCTGGGCTTGGCTGGCGTAACCCGTGATGCCTTGCGCGCTACTCTGCTAGCCAATGCAGATTTGGTAACCCGCGTTTCACCAACTGCCTCATCTCCAGCACTAGTCTGCGCAAGCGACTCTGTCTGTTCACTGCTCGTGTCATTTTCGGCTGCGCCCTGCGACTCATCCGAACTGTCAATAACCTTGCGCATTACTCGTGGTGTCTTTTTAGCAACCTTCGGATGGTCAATAGTAAGAATACGTGCGGCTGCCTCCAGATCTGTTGTTGATGATACCGAACTGTGCTCCCGCTCAGTCTCAAGCACCGGCTCATCGGCGTCCTCGTCCACTCCACTATCGAGCTTAAACGGCTCAAGATCATCGTCTATATGCCTATGATCATCTGCACTGTTCCATGAAAACTTGGTTTGTGACGGACCCAACTCGGGCGACAACGACGGGCTGTGGCGACTGACAGGCTGCTTTGTAGGTGTATCTGCAGGCATATTCAAATAACTTGCACTAAGCCTATCTACACGTTCTGCTGGTGACTGATCCCTGCTCAATCCATACATCTCTGTGACCCTCACACCAGCGTTGTCTTCGTCGCACTGCTCGGTGGCTTCAGTTATATCTGTAACCTGGCTGCCTGACCGCGGCGGCTGAATTAAATCTGTGCGTCTCTCCTCTGGCTGATCGGCTGCATGTGCTGACCCTTTCCGGGCAAACCGGTTACTGGCAAATATATCCAGCCCACTCCGGTACACCGACGAACGAGTACCGCCCTGGTGCCCTGTGCTACCCACGCTGGGTGATCTGCGCTGGCGCTCAGGTGCAATGCTGCCTATGCTAACGCTGCTAGGCGGCGAAATGGGCGAAATCGAGACCGGCCCTCCTTCCTCCAAAATGGGCTGAAACCTAGTCCCAGTCGGACCCGCATACCGATGGTCATCGTGCATATAGCCGCTCGCCAATGGTGCATAAGCCGGCCGTGTCGACACATCGCCTCTAGGCGCTGCCCCGCCCCTGCGCAGCGCTCCAGCCGCTACAACCAAGTACTCATCAACCAGCTTCTTCCAGTTCCTTGGAAACCCCTCTGTAAAGCTCGGAATAAGGTATGGTGGTAACCCCTTTGTGCGCATCATCTCCAAATCTGGCAGATCCACCAGTTGGTACACAGTTCCAGAAGACGCCGCCACCACCCGCTCATCAAACGCAATGTCAATAGGCGAACTGTACCGTGCAACCGTCGTGCCATTGGGCTTTGTAAAGCTTCCAGAAACCGTCACCGCCATCTTCTCCACGTCAACGCACACGTACCAGTTCCGCAGAAGGCAATGCGGCGGGTTCGCTGGAATCCCGCGCACATCACGTCGGCGATGCGCAGGAAATGTGCTCTCGGGCATTTGCCGCACATCGTTCGTCGGATATGATCGCGTGTGAAGCGGCTGCACAGAGCTCGGATACTCGGCAGGCGGCCGGTAAACTGTCGAAGACGGCAGCACCTGTCCAAATGTGCTCCCTCGCCCATGACCACCTACTGGCGAGATATTAAAGTTGCCAGGCTGGGGAACCGGGGACTGCCATGCTGGCACCGTGCGCAAAGGTGCGGGCCTCATGGCGTTGTGAGTTACAGGCGCGTTGCTGATGATTGGCCGCATGCTCGACGCCATTGCGGGCACTCGGTTGGATTGCACCAAATGCCGGGGAAATGGCGATCTTAGCACGTCCACATTCTTTATTCTGTTGAAGAAATTCGATGTGTCTTTGTTTCCGCCGCCGTCCATGCTTTAGGCTGCACTCGACAAGGCTAAAAGTTGGCCAACAAGTACTGATATTTACAGAATAAGCAAAAAATGCCAAAAGAGTATCAAAAATAATGCAAAGAAGGATGTAAAAGATTGATTGAACGCACACAAGCGAAAAACAAACGCGTTAATCCGACTCCGCAACTTGATCAGGGCCTGGCTACTGCATATTTTACAAACATGGTTTTGGTTTAATTTACAAGTAAAGCTTTCGCTAACACGTCTGAGCGCATAAATCACATTAAATGTTTTATGAGTTTATTGTACAAAATCAGAAAATAATGCTGCTAGACAATACGAATAGTCAACACGCCGAGGTTTGCGTAAATAACTCTCCGCTTAGAGCTCCTGCGAAGGGTTAGCCTTCTTCGACTTCTGGGGCAGCAGAGTAGCGTGAATGTTGGGCAGGACACCACCCTGGGCGATGGTAACGTTGCCGAGCAGCTTGTTGAGCTCCTCGTCGTTACGGATGGCCAGCTGCAGATGGCGGGGAATGATACGCGTCTTCTTGTTGTCGCGGGCGGCGTTACCGGCCAGCTCAAGGATCTCAGCGGTCAGGTACTCGAGCACGGCGGCCAGGTAGACGGGGGCGCCGGCAGCAATGCGCTGGGCGTAGTTGCCGTTGCGCAGATGACGGTGGATACGACCGACCGGGAACTGGATTCCGGCCTTGGACGAGCG